>PVJL010014340.1:0-28436 GCA_004026885.1 Lyroderma lyra | reverse complement strand
GATTGCTGGGTCACATGGTAACTCCATTCCCAATTTTCTGAGGACCCTCCACACTGCCTTCCACAGTGGTTGTACCAGTTTGCACTCCCACCAGCAGTGTACCAGAGTTCCTTTTTCTCCACATCCTCTCCAGCACTTGTTATTCCTTGTCTTGTTGATAACAGCCATTCTCACAGGTGTGAGGTGGTATCTCATTGTGATTTTGATTTGCATTTCCCTGATAGCTAATGAGGATGAACATTTTTTCATATGTCTGCTGGCCATTTGTATTTCTTCGTGGGAGAAGTGTCTGTTTAGTTCTTCTGCCCACTTTTCAATTGGGTTGTTTGTTTTTTTGTTGTTAAGTCTTATTAGTTCTTTATGTATTTTAGATATTAGACCCTTATCTGATGTTTTCTCCCATTCAGTTAGTTGTCTCTTTGCCTTGTTGATGGTTTCTTTTGCTGTGCAGAAGCTTTTTAGTTTGATATAGTCCCATTTATTTATTTTTGCTCTTCCCTTGCCTTTGAGGACAGGTTCATGAAGTCTTCCTTGAGTCCTAGGTCTATAAGTTTAGTACCGATGTCTTCTTCTATACAGTTTATTGTTGCAGGTCTGATATGAAGGTCTTTAATCCATTTTGAGTTAATTTTTGTATATGGAGAGAGTTCATAGCTCAGGTTCATTCTTTTGCATATGTTTTTCCAGTTTTCCCAGCACCACCTACAAAAGAGGCTGTCTTTTCCCCATTGTATGTTTTTTGCTCCTTTATCGAAAATTATTTGTCCATAAATTTGTGGGTTTATTTCTGGGTTTTCAGTTTTGTTCCATTGGTCTATATTTCTGTTCTTCTGCCAGTACCAAGCTGTTTTGACGATTGATGCTTTGTAATATAAATTGAAGTCAGGAAGTATAATGCCACCAGCCTTATTCTTTTTATGAAGTATTGCTTTGGCAATTCGAGGTCTTTTATGGTTGAAATGGGTGAATTTTATGGTATGTAAATTGTCTTAATAAAACTCTTTAAAGGAAAATACTTCACCACCTCATACTTTACACTAAATATTTTTATTTTTAAAAATGTGTTCATTTAGAAAAATGTTAAGGAAACAATTATTTAAAACAAATACTGATGTTGACAGTCACTAAAATTTGCTGACGTTTATTAAATTGTCAATGGTTGATTTAATGAAATTATTTCTAAGGTCAAAAATAAATTCTTTCCTCAAACATAAGATGTAAAATTATGATTGTGCAGCATGTGCAATTCGCAATGGAATCTCAGTATAAAGATAAATTAGATCTGAAAAATTATGGCAAAATGTTAACATCTAACAAAGCTAAGTATTAGATACATGGGTATTTGTTATATTATTCTTTCTTAATATTTCAAACCCTGAAAACATTTTGTGATAAAAATTTAAAACAGTGGTAAACACACCAATTAAAAGGGCTAAAATGAAAAATATGTGCAATACCAAGTGCTGACATGGATTTGGAGTAATTGGAACTGTCACACACTGTTGGTGAAAATGTCAAATATTATAGCAACTCTGAAAAATAATTTGGTATTTCCTTATCGATTTCTTTTTTTGGGGGGTGGGGGGGGGTAGTTCCCTGGCTGGGAATCGAACCCAGGCCGCAGCGTTGAGAGCACTGAAGCCTTAGCCACTACACCACCAGGGAACTCCCCTCCTTATCAGTTTCAACATAGAATTACTGTATGAATCAGCCATTTTACTCTTAGATATTTACCCAAGAGAAATTAAAACATACATCCGCAAAGACTCGTATACAAATGTTCATGATAGCTTTATTGAAAATTGCTTGAAAAATTGGAAATAACAGGTACATGGATAAACAAATCTTGCCATTTTGCTACAACATGGATGGACCCAGAGGGTATTATGCTGAGTGAAATACCTCAGACAGAGGAAGACAAATATTACGTGATCTCACTTATATGCGGAATCTGAAAAATAAAAATAAACGAACAAACAAAATAGAAACTCATAGAGAACAAGCTGATGGTTGCCAGGTGGGAGGAAGTTGGAGGGGTGAAAAAGGTAAAGGGGATTAAGCAGTACAAACTGCTGGTTATAAAATTAGTCATGGGGATGTAAAGTATAGCATAGGAAATACAGTCAATAAAACTGTAATAACTATGTACAGTGCCAGGTGGTTACTAGATTTATTGTGGTGATCACTTTATAAGGTATATAAATGTCTAATCACTGTGTTGCACACCTGAAACTAATATAATATTGTATGTAAATTATAATTTAAAAGAGATTCTGAAAACTTATCAAAATGTACACTTAGAATTGGCTCATTTGATTGCATGGAAAGCATACTTAATAAAACTGATTTTTAAAAAAGAATACAGAATGTGTGGGAGGTGTCTGGGAGATTTGTATTAGAGCTCTGAAGCAGTTTGCAGTGCTTTGGTGGCAGGAAAGAGAGAGCAGAGATGCAGGATGGCCTTGGACAGGGGCTGTGCAAAAACCACGATTTGGGTTTTGTTTTTTTAAGGACAGCAAGAATACAGATCATGGGTACAGCCTGGGAGGATAAAGTCTGATGGAAGAGAGAGAAAGCATAAGGGAGACTAGGAAAATCCTAAAGGCCTCAGAGATAGTTCAAGGGCACACCCAGCAGTGTCTGAATCAGGAAGGACCTAATAGCTAGATGGAGACAGGAGCTCAGAGTTCACCAGGCCTCAGTGGAGAAGGAGGGCTCGGCGGTTATCTGCCCAGACTGTGCTGTGGGAGCCTAGGGCTGAGGGAGAAGCACCAGGCTTTGAACCTGCTGTTAGGAGGAGCAGGAAGCCTCCTGGTTCAAGTCCAAGAATTGTCAGACATAAAGCTGGAGCTCATTAATCGGTAATGAAGCCAGTCAGTGTGTTCATAGAGTTTACCCTAGCAACCTGGGAGCACAGGGGAGGAACAACCATTTCAAACGCCAGTTTCCTCCCAAAGCCCTCTGTACCTCGCTGGCTTCTTCCACAAGGCAGGCCAAGCCTTACGGAGTCTCTGGATGAATCTCTTTCCAGGGGTGGTGGTGCGTGGGGGGAGGCTGGTGTGCAGCCCCTGATGCCTGGCCTGTGCCCTCTAGCCAGACGTCCGCCTCTCAGGGCCTCTGTTTGTGTGTCTCTCAGCTGCTGTGCATTTGTCCATGTCAGGCCCCTAGCCAGGCCCCAGGTTGGGGTGTACATTTGTTCTGCTGACTACCAGCCTCTGAGCCCCCTCTGCTTAAAGAGGAGAGTTGTTAGAAGTTCCTGGGAACCAGCTTCCTCCGGAGCCCTAACCTTTGTCTGCTCCCCACCTTCTCAGTCATTCCTGAGGATTTAAGCAAAAGCAGATCCCCTCCCTTCTCGAAAGAAGGAAAACCCTTCTTTTCATGGTGATCCATCACATTACATCCTCCTCTACTGGAGTTTTTATCTTTAATTATCTTGTGATTACAAAATTACCTGATCCTTGGAAGACAGACAATGTGGAAATGGACAGGGTCCGGCAGAAGTAACGCCCTTTCTTATGAGCTGGTAATCTATACCAAATCTTTTATTACAAAATCATAAGCGTGTCATTCTGTAACATAACAATATTTTAACTACTTAAGAAAGGGCATTGCTTCTGCTGGACCCTGCATAATACACAATAATCTCTGTGTTTCCCACTTCCAGAAATAACCCCTGTTCACTCTGGTCTATATTCCTCAGGATATATTATAAATACGTGTATTCTTAAATATAAGAATGTATTCATTTTTTATTGTGGTAAATAGATATAACATTAAAGATTTTATAACATGGTATAAAATATAAACATTAAAAAATGTTGGGAGGGAGTTCCCTGATGGTGTAGTGGCTTAAGGCTTCGGCGCTGGCGCTGTCAGCGCTGCGGCCTGGGTTCGATTCCCAGCCAAGGAACTACCCACATACCAAAAAGCAAAAAAAAAAAAAAAAAAAAAAAAAAAAAAAAAAAAAAAAAAAAAATGTTGGGAGATCCCTGATGGTGTAGTGGCTTAAGGCTTCGGTGCTGGCGCTGTCAGCACTGCGGCCTGGGTTCGATTCCCAGTCAGGGAGCTACCCACATACCAAAAAGCAAAAAAAAAAAAAAAAAGTTAAGTTTTCTAAAATTTAAATTGACCATTTTAACCATTTTGAAGCATATAATTCAATGGCATTAAGTATAGTCCCATTGTGCAATTGTCACTACCATCTATCTCTAGAACATCTTTATTTTCCCAAACTCTGTACGCCTTAAACATCAAGTTGCCCTGCGCTCCCTCCACCCCGCATCCCCTCACTGCCACAGTCCTGAGCAACCACCATTCTACTTTCTGTCCCCATGACACTGACTTCTCTAGAGACCTCATATAAGTGGACTCATACAGTGTTTGTCCTTTTATGTCTAGTTTATTTCACTTAGTAGAATGTCTTCAAGTATCATCCGTGTTGTAGCATATGTCAGAATTTCATTCCTTTTTAAGGCTGAATGATATTCTGTTGTATGGCTATACTGCATTTTGTTTATTTATTCATCCATTGATAGACATTTGGGTTGTTTCCAAAAGAAAGTCTTCTTATATGTAAGAATATAGGAGTTCCCTGGTGGTGTAGTGGCTAGGCTTTGGCACTGTCAATGCTGAGGCCTGGGTTCGATTCCCAGCCAGGGAACTACCTCCCACTCCCCCACCCCCCCCCCAAAGGAAAAAAAAACAAACAAAAAAGAATATAGTCTTACATGACAGAATATTAGTTAATCCCACTGATTCTCTTTCTCACCTCAATCTAGTTTTTACACACAGCAGAAATCAGCAGGCATGCCTTCTCTCCTTCCCTGTCCATAATTTATAATCAGATGGCCTTCTAGGCCAGGCCCCTCTGACATTCTGTATCCTGTAGTGCTTTTTGCTTCTGTGCCTTTGTTCCATTGATTTTGTTGTTTCTTCTAGCAGTTTCTACTGCCTAAAACTCTCTCTCTGCTCCCCCATTTAGCTAATCCCTTTTTGCCCCTCCCTGCACTAGTCCAATTCCCCTTGTCCAATGGCTCCTGCTGTTTCTATCCACAGCAGCACTTTACAGATTAGCACAGAATTCACCTCTCGTTTGTGTTATTATGACTTCCCAACTAACCATAGGCACCACTTGAAGATGTGGTTATTGTCTATATTATTCCTGGCTCTAGATTCAATGGTGGGCAGCACAGTGATTTATGGAGAGCTGATTCCAAAAAATCCTGTACACCTAGCCGAACGGGTTAGACTTAGTGCTGGGTGAGGGGAGAAGGGCATTCTTAAGCATGGCAGTGGCATAGCCAAGCTGTATTTTATGCAGATTTCTGTTTCCCGTGAGGGAAAAACTAAACCGAACTAAATATCCTTCGCAAGCCATAAGAACTTTGGCTTTCTCGTCACACCTGGTTAACACTCCCCATCTAACCAATATATGGACAATATACACTTACTGAACATTTGGGGTGGCCATTCAGATCATGACTAGAAATTCATTATGCAGACCCTGTGGCACAGGACTGGACAGGTGTCAGCAGGGTGGAGAGGAAGGTGTGCTGGAAGAGACTTGAAAATTATATGTGATCACTATGAATAACTTTATGCCAATAAATCTGGAAAATGAGATGAAAGAGACAATCTTCTAGATGTAAAATAAAACCAATTCAACAAGAAATGGAATATCAGAATCAACCAATAACCTCTTCTAAAAAGAAACAGAAAGTAAAAAATTTTCCCCAATGCTTTTCACTCCACCCTCCATGAAAGAAGGAAAGAAAAGAAGACAAGAGAGAAAGGAAGAAAGGGAGGGAAGGAAGGAAGGAAATCAGGTTCAGACACTTTCATGGATGTGTTCTACCCAATCTTCAAAATAGAAAAGAGGGAAAGCCCTAACTCATTTTAAGGGGCTATTAGAATCTTGATATCCAAAGCAGACAAGTACCATAACAAGATTAAAAAAAAAATTAACTAAACTCATTTATAAACACAAAATTTAAAATCCTAAACAAAATATTAGCAAGTTGAATTCAGTAGTGATGAGATACTAAAACATTATGGCCAGGCAGTGTTACTCAGGAATTCAACATCAGAAAATTTATCATGGAATTCAGTATTGATAGAAGAAAAAAGAAAAAACAAAACAAAACACTGGTGTGGCCAACAGGAGACGGACTTAAGTTCTATCTCTATTTTGCCATTAATGAGCTGTAAAACTTGGTGCCTCCCTCCCTCCCACTTCCAAACGGGTTCTCAGGAGGGCGCTTCACTGAGGAGGGGAGCACAGCTTTGAAAAGCTGCTTGCTCCTCTCCTTGCTCCATTTTCTTCACCTGTAAAATGAAGAAAGTCCATAATTCTATGTCCATAATTGTATATACTTTATGAAAGAAACACAACGGAGCCCAAACAAACGGGAAGAAAACAATTGCTGCACAGCTGGATCCAGGCTAAGTAATTGTGTCCATGGTGCTGGTGGGCTCCTCCGCGGTGATCAGGCCCATGATACCTGTGGCCTGCTGGGAAACGCAGAAAAATCATAGACACTACTAGGGCAGACTGACTGCAGACAAGAAAAAATAAATTTGGACTAAGTGCAGTGGTAGATGTTGGAAGTATGTACCCCCCACCCCAAGTAGTAGGGTTTATTATACTGTTTAGAAAACAAAACAAAACCTGATCAAGTCTCTAGATCTGCATTGTTCAATAGAGTAATCACTAGCTGTATGTGGCTACTTATATTTAAATGAATTAAAATAACACAAAAATTAAAATCCAGTCAGTTCCTCAGTCATACTACATCTCAAATGCTTAATAGCCACATGTGGCTATAAATATAGTACATTTCTATATCTATAGCCACATGTAGATATAGAACATTTCTATCATTGCAGAAAACTCTATTAGACAGTGCTAGTCTAGCTCTAACTACTGATTTACAGAGAATACAAAGGACAGAGGAACACGTCAAATTGCACATTGAGGATGTACTAAGTAATAGGCTAGGGGAAACTCTTATGGACAAATTATCCAGTTTCTTCAACAATGGCAAAAAATTGCAAAAAAAAAAAAATATTGAGATGGAGGGTAAACCCACCAGTTCTGACAATTAAGTTCACAAACTCATCCTAGAAAAAGTGCTCATTGCTGAATATTATTATAGTCACCTTCAAATTACTCCCCTTGGGAAGCTATGCACAGATGCTGGCACCTAATCCACCTTTCAAAGCAATTTTGAGACTCTTTTTCTAGAATAGTGATCAGAACTGTCATCATATGACCCTTGATGTCCTGAATGTCATCAAAATGTCTTCCTTTCAATATTTTCTTTATCTTCGGGCAAAGAAAGAAGTCACAGGGGGCCAGAATAGGGAGGGTGTTCCAATACAGTTATTTGTGTACTGGCTAAAAATTCCCTCACAGACAGTGCCATGTGGGCTGGTGCATTGTCATGATGCAAGAGCCATGAGTTGGCAAAGAGTTTATGTTGTTTTCGTCTAACTTTTTCACGCAGCCTTTTCAGCACTTCCAAATAGTAAACTGGTTGACTGTTCGTCCACTTTGTACAAATTCATAATGAACAATCCCTCTGGTATCAAAAAAGTTTAGCAATATTGTTTTGATTCATGATTTGGACTGATGGAACTTTTTTGGTCGTGGAGAATTGGCTGACTTCCATTGTGCACTTTGACCCTTTGTTCCAGGATCATGTTGGTACACCCTATCACCAGTGATAACATGGTCCAAAACATTGTCTTAACTCTCCAAAAGGTCTTGGCAAACTTCAGCTCTCCTTTGCTTTTGTTCATCAGTGAGCTCCTTTGAGACCATTTTTGCCAAGATTTTCTCATGCCTAGATTTTCAGTTAAGATTTTCTTGTTTCTCTATGATGTTTACTTGGTCTGCTATGCTTCTCACAGTTAGCCGACAATTTTGACACACAATTTGACAAACTTTTGCAATATTTTCATCAGTTCTTCTCGTTACTCTCCACCCTGACCTCTCTTCATCAGTGACGCTTTCTCTCCCCTCAGAAAAAAAACATTTAATCCATTTGTACGCTGCCTTTTTCTTCATGGCATTATCCCATACACTTGGACTAACATGTCCCTGATTTTACTTCCATTCTTGCCAAATTTAACAAGAAATTTAATGTTTGTTCATTGCTCTAAATCAAGCTCCGATATTCTTGCGTTTTGCACACAAAAACATCCAACAATAATGAATGCCACTCAGCAACCCCCCCTCTCATATCGACATAAACACAGCTGTGAGACACAGATGTACCAAGGTTATGTCACCTTACTAAGTTGTTGTACAGTGCTGCCAATGCAAGCACATGGTGGCAAGTTCTCGAACTTAATTGTCTTACTGCATGTAGGCTAACAAGATAGAGTAGGTAGGAAGGTGGACATGAGCAGGAGAAGGAGAAATTAGCCCTGACCCATTAACAGCTGCCTCTAAATTAAAAAGATAAAGCCATCAGCAAAGGAATGTAAGAGAGGGGACTGGCCTGTTAGGAGGTCCATTAGCAGATGCCCCTAAATTAAGAAGACAAAGTCTGTCAGGAAAGAAATACAGGAGAAAGAATTCGCCCCAGTCCATTAGCAGCTGTCCCTAAATTAAGAAGATAAGGTACTCAGAGAAATGCAGGAAAAAGAGGAGATAGCCTCACTTATCCAAACATACATCCTGCTTCCTAGGACCATACTATTACAGTTTTGTTTCTTTCAAATAAATCACAAGAGGGAGAGGGGGAGAAAATTCTACCCACAGAAATGAAAACCTTCACACAATGTAAGGAGAGGCTGTTTCCCTCTCTCTTGGGACAGTCCCTCCACAGCTTGAGGAATGTTCTTTCTTTACTGATAAACTTCTAACTACCTAATGCTTTCCCAAACTCTGTCTCTTGATTAAATTCTTTCCTTCAAGAAGACAAGAACCGAGGGAAAAAAAGTCACCATTTCCTGGTAACAAACAGACTTAGGAAACATACCAGCCAAATGTAATGCATGCATTTATTTGCATCTCAGTTCAAACAAACTATTAAAACTGTATAAAATAATTGGGGAAATGTGAACACTGACTAGATAGTTGGTGATATGAACTAATTATTGCTATGGGGAGTGTTAATGATATTATAGTTACGTTCTTGTATAAAAGTCCTCAACGCTGAGAGGTTGAAAAATTTGCACATGAAATGATACGGTATCTGGGACTTGCTTCAAAGCATTCTGGGGTGGAGAAGCGGGTGAAGGTATAGAGGATGGAAGATTGACCATGAGTTGATAGTTTTTGAAACTGGGTGATAAGCACAAAGGGGTTTATTATACTGCTTTCTCTACTTGGGTATATGTTGACATTTTTCATAATAAAAAGTCTAAACATTTAAAAATACAATTCATTCACGAATATGTATAGCTGCCTTCCTTGTTGCATCACATTTCACATAGGACTGAATCCAGGGAGGCCTCAGGAAAGAGAAGGGGAGATGGATCCCAGGATGGCAGGCCCATTGTAGGTGGACTTTCAGCCACTTGGTGAAGGAGAGAAAGAAAAGAGAAGCTGGGGTGAGGAGAAGACAGAAGAGAGGAGAGGAGAGGTTGTGGAAAGGGAACTCCACAGACATAGTAGGAAGAGGAGAGGCACAGGAAGGGTGGGGATCAGGCTTGGTCTCTAAGTTCTGTGGGAAAAGGTAAAAAAAGAAAAAATAGAAAAAGACAGTTCCTGTGGATTACCACAGCCAAACCAAGCCACCAGCATTCAGCTCGGGGATCTCTGTGGCTGACAATTGCTTGCACGTTAAAGTAACCACCAGGCCGTTTCTAAAGAGGGTGTGGCATCTCTCAGCGAGCTGGAGAGAATCATTTCAGGATAATTCTGAGACCATGTCTAACAGGGAGTTCATCAGGGTCGTGATGTTGCTTCAGGGCTAGGGGTGGGGATGGGGGATGCTGCCGGCAGGTCAGAGGACCAAACAGAGAACCAGGAAGCTACTGACCGTGTGCCCAGACGGAGGAGGAAAGCAGGAGGGGGCAGGGTAGCCAAGGGTCAGGCTCAGGCTCAGCAGGTCCCACAGGAGGTCTTGATTTAGTTCTAAGAATGTAACTGGAATGTTGTCGATGCTTGACCTGTACATAATGACATTACTGTTATTGAGTCTCCTTTAAAATCCATTCAAAGGGACATTACCTGGAGGTGATGGTTTACTTTATGTATCAACTTGACTGGGCCACAGGGACCTAGATATTTGGTCAAACATTATTCTGGCTGTGTCTGTGAGAGTGTTTTTGGATGAGATTAATACTTGACGGGCAGACTGAGTAAAGCAGATTTTCTCCAATGTGGGTGGGCCTCACCCAGTCAGTTGAAGGTCTGACTAGCACAAAAAGGCTGGGTAAGAGGGAGCTCCTCTACCTGACTGCCTTTAACCTGGGACATTGTTTCTTTTCTGCCTTGGGACACCAGCTCTCCCTGGGTCTCCAGACTACTGTCATTTGTCCTGAAACTACGCCATCGGCTCTTTGAGTTTCTAGCTTGCTGAGTGCAGATATTGGGATTTATCAGCCTCCAGAATCACGTGAGCCAATTCCTTATCATTAATTTCTTTCTCTTTCTATATACACATCCTCTTGGTTCTGAAGAATGCTGACTAATACACTGGATAAATAAACCCCATTACTGGGTAAATATCCCAGTGCACCCCATGACTTTTCAGTTCTATCTTAGGTAATAGACAGCCTTCTAATCCCTCAAAGTCACAAATACAGCCTTTGTTCCATAACTAAAATATCCAGATAATCTTCAGCACTTTTTCCCTCCCCAGGCTCAGGCCTACTTCTGGTTGGACTCCTCCCGCAGCAAGTGGGTGTGGCTGGCTTCCTGTCTATTTCTCCACCTTTCACTTCCCCTTCCCTCCCCCACCTCTAGCTACTGGGGGAGGGTGGAGTGGAGGGAGGAGTGTTCTCTCTCCTGATCTGGTTACCTCTCTGCGCCTGGCAGGTGTCTAAAGCTGATTCTCTCCCCTGGGAGTTTTCATGGGCTCTTCAAAGATTCTCACTGCTGGGGGCTTCTCCAGAGGTGGCAGATACAGAGGCATGGGCACCACCTCCCTCGGCCCTGGTCCTTGAGCAGTCACCTCCAGCTTCCTTGTGTCTCCTCATCCCTAGAAGTCCTTTTGAGTAGTCTCTAAGACAACCCCGTGGAGATTTTTCTTTGGGGACCAAGGAAACACCCAGACAATCTTTCTCCCAACAGGCTTTGGAAGTGTAGGCAGCAGTGCTCCTTGTCTTGGCCACGGTGGGAGTGAGCCCGCCATCATTTGCCCTTTCAAAGTCCCGGGTGGGAGTGCTCCACAGTCCGCTTTATCTTTCTCAGGTGCGGAGCTGACATGTCCCTGTGGCCCTTAGTAACCAGCCATCCCTCTGCCCTGGGCATCTTTGTGGCTTGGTGGGGGCTGAGGGAGCCCACCGTGGCATTCTGACTCACGTGCAAACACCCTGGGGGCAATCCTTGCCATCCTTGTTCTATTCAGGCTGTCTGTGTAAAAATATTGTCTTCTTCCATCCCTCGGGCAGACAGTTCTGAGGCACCTTTTATGTGGCTCATCAGAAATTCCCCAGTGATATCAGGCCTCAGTTAACTATAATAAGGATGAGCTCGGATTGGCGTTCCCTCCTTTCCTGTTTCACTCTTCCCTGTGTACCTCACCCCTGTTCCTTGGGACCATCCCACAAAAGAAACTATGCAAGGATGACCTTTTCCCAGGTTCTGTTTTGGGGGGGCAGTGAGGAGACAAGCTCAGACGGAGCCTTTATTAGACCTTGGTTTGAATTACCTCATCCTTCCCCCATATAACTTCTCATTTTTTAGCGGGTAGGTGGGGTCTCAGACACAGCAACTACTACCCTCCTCTGTCCCGAATCGCTTCATTTATTTTCCCCTTCCCACTCTTGGACCTTTCCTATCCTTGACCCCCCCGAGTCACTGATCATTGCTCTTGTAAATCTATATATGGTGACATATGCCCATTTGGCATCTCACTCTGAAAGTTCACATTCACTGTTGCTTGGTGTTTCTGTAGAAGCTTCCATTTTCATATCCTCTTACACATTAATCAGAAAAGGAACCCCGAGTTCCTTTTCCGGAAAACAATGACTTCTAGTTTTTCAGCGTGTATGTGATTTCTCCTACCATCCTGGTTGCCTTCCTGACCCCCACCCCCCTGCACTCCAGATCCTGTTCTGAGTTGGGGTACTAATGTCAGACTGAAACTATGCCCACTGTTCCTCACTGCTGTTGACACGAGTGAGGTGCACTCCCCTAAGACGTGACTTGGCCGACAGTCTATAATGACCTCAATATTATGCAGCTATAAATGCAGCCTAGTACTGTGTGTTCATTTTAGCAGCCACGCCGTCTGGCTCCTCAGTGGCTCCCGGTCCCTGTGTCCTGCTGCGTGCTGGACATTTTCACTTGAATGCCTGCAGGCTCCTCAGCTTAACAAGTCCGCAGCGGCTCATTATGTCCTCCCACTGAGTTCTGCCTCACGAACGCTATTTGTGCTCTCGGTGCATGGAGTCTTCCAGTGTCCCAGGGGAGCCATCTCAGAGGCTCTCCTAAGGGCTCTGACTCCTCCTCCCCTCCCCATTCGCTCCCACCTATTCCCAGATCCTCTGTGTCCTCCATCTCAAACATCTCTCCGACCCGCTGCCTCCTCTGACCGCCCATCTCTAGTTATCTTTCTCCAAGTCAGCTTGTCACTTCTCCGGTTACAAATGTTTGCGGACTTGTCATTGGCCATAAGGATCAGCAAGCTTTTGATTCATGACCAAGAGATATAAGTTTCCAGAACCAGGCCTTCCTTAGCCTCAGCCTATGCCCGCATTAAGAGGCTCACATACGAGGCCTTCCTCCAGTGTTAGCATCTTGGCTTCAGTGACACTACAGTTCAAACTCCATGTCCCTCCCCACTTTCACCACCAAGTCCCTGAGTTCTGGTCTGTGACAGTAACTGGGTGACTGGTTTTCCAGTCTTGTCATTACTTTCTGTTCTCATTGTCTTATTTCTATATTGAGTCAAGTTTTTCAATGATGACTGCCTGCTATTAATGTTCAAACGTTGGATCATGCTGGCCGCATCCAAATACATAATCTCCAGTCCCCTAAGAGCATCGAGTGGTCACAGGTCATTAGGAAGCCACACAATGACCTGCAGGCGCCACTCTCAGGACCCTGGCTTTGAGGATTCCAGAACACTGTGATCTTATCCACCCATCTGTCTCAGTTGACGTCATCCTGAGACACTAACCTGGGGCACTTTCAAAGTACCTACTTGGGCCCATGGATCTGTGGAGGCTGATTCGGCAGGCCCAGCCTGCTTGCTCTTGGAGTGACCTAGGAGGCCTTGGCACCACGGGAGCAACTGTAAAGAGCAACCAAAGCCCCGGGTTGGAAGCCGCCCAGACTGTGGGTGGACATTCTTTTTTTTTTAAATTTTTATTTATTTATTTATTTCTCTTTTAATTCATTTTCATTGTTAGACTTATTGGGGTGACATCTGTTAGCAAGGATTACATAGGTTTCAGGCATACAATTCTACAGTGCATTGTCAACTTGATGTATAATAAGTTCACCACCTAATGTGACTTCTCGTTCCATCACCTTATATTTAGCTTCCCCCCTTCTCTCCCACTCCCTCCCCTTGGGTGGACATTCTTAACTTAGGATCTATGAACTACAGAAATTATTGGTAAAATCTGAGCATGGGTATTTGCACTTCTGGGGAGAAGATTCTCAATTTTCAAACAGGTTTATGACCTAAATGAGTTTCAGAAAACCAAAGGGCCTTAAAGAACCACCATTTTGTTAGAATATATTTCTTCCTGATTACCATGTAAGTTATCCATACTCACTGTAAAGTTGGAAAGTAGGAAGAGCACAAAGAGGATTCCAAAATCACCCTTGATTCCAGGATCTTCTAGAAATAACAATGTTGACACTTTGGGGTATATCCCTCCAACCCTTCCTTTGTGTAAACAAAAACACATATCCTTCTAAATCTGGGCAAGAGGCTCTTCATGACCTGTTCCTTTCTGCTTAAGATATCATGGACATCTTTCCAGCTCATTAAATATTCTAGAACTTCACAGTATTCAATCATTTGAGCGCCTTATCTATTTTACATTGCTTTCTGGGTCTTTTGTGTGTTTTTTGCTATAATAAATAATGTTGTGATAAACATCCTCTTACATATACATTATTTCTTTTCTTTTAATGCAATTCTAGAAATGGAACTTTTTAATTAAAGGGTATAAACACTTATTTAAGGATTTTGATATTGATAAATTATTCTCCATAAAGGTTGATTACAATTTATTCTTCCACAGCAGCTTGTGAGAATGCTTACTCTCTTGCATTCTCTTGTGATCAATAGCCATTGAGTGTTATCGTTTGGGGGGAGTGGGAGGGGAATCTTTGCCATTTGGTAGGTAAGATGTTGCATCTCAGGTTTTACTAGAGTCTCACGTGGAAGCTGGTCTATGCTCTAATTGCAGATTGCACAGTTCACATTGCCTGAGGATTTTCTCCAGTTTTGGCAAACTCTCTCACAGGCACTATTCAGTAGAAATGACTCTGCTTTTCTTTGCCTGTTTAGGAGCCCTGAGACATGGTGACAGCTTAATTTCTAGGCAGTGATTGGTTTGGAGTACATGAGATTGAGTAGCAGCAAATAAATATTTGGTAGCTCTTAAAAACAAAACAAAACAAAACAAAACAAAACACCCTTCCTCTCACCTCTGCCCTAAGTCAGAATTTTTATGTCCTGTCAAAGTTGAAGAATTGTGGCTCACCCCAAAGCCTTCCTGGCATGCCCCAATTTTCTGGATAATTCAATGAAAAATGAGCATGTCTGAATAAAAAACCATTTATAATTAACAAACATCTGCATAATGGCATTTCTTATTTTACATCATGGATATGTTGGGGATTCCAGAAAGTTGTGCGTAACTAAAATCCTATTTCTGATTTCTCTAGGATGGCCCAGGGTGATTTTCTCTGTACAGTAAATAATAAAACTTGTTGCAAACCCACATTTTTGTCCACCTGGAGTGCTAAAAGTCAGTTAGTTCGCTCATGGGCAGCCTAATGTGTGGAAAAACATAGTGCTAGGAGCTGTGGAGGGGGGAATTTGGCTTTTGATTTTGGGTCTCAGTGCTATCCCTTGGGGCATTACTGAGGAATGTGGAAAAGTTCCTGACACAGGCTGGGTCTACAACTGTCCCCCCCTTCCTGCTGGGGGTACTGCCGTCACAATTGTTCCCACTGTCTTCTTAGCTTTTGGGTACCAGCAGCGGGAGAGGCACAGCTGAGGGAAAACAGATAAATGTGAAAAATGGCCTCAGAGGTCACCAGCCCAGACAGCAATGTTAACAGGCAGTTTCTGTTTAAATGAACATTTGTACCTAAACGGAAATTCCTGCCCTTCTCTGGTTTACAGTTAAAGCTAACGGTTTCAACAGATGAGGAGAGCATGGCACGGAGACAAGAAGCTCGATCCCGAACCAGCACAGAACATTCCTTAAATTCCCACATCGGCTTTGCTTTTCAATATCTTAATGTAATGCAACAAAATCCACGTTCATGATATAACTCCCCGGAAAGAAGCAAACAAACCAGCAGGCAGGAGGCAGATACAAATGGCGTATGTCCACAAAAATGCCATCTTGAAGTTTGTGGTTTGGAGCTTGTTATTCTTTTTTTCCAGAGAAAAATAGAGCAATGTTTAAAATAGTCATTAGATTCCTAAGGTAGACCTCAATGTTCTATATAATTCATAGTATGGCTAAAATAACCATCTCTTCTAATGAAAAATTAATAGGAAAAATGTCATTTTGCAATAATAATTTTAAAAAACAAAGGAAAAACAATCTCAGAACAGAAAATGCAAGGCAGGTTTTTATTCATTTGAAGCATGAGTCCTTAAAGAAAGAAACCAGACTTAATAGAAAGTGGGGAAGAAACCATTAACTTTTGGGAAGCTTTTAATAGGTACTTCTGGGAACCCTCAAACGATTCAAGGCTTGAAGTCACTGGTTCTTTTTTTCAATTTTTACTTAACAATGTATGGCCTTTCTTTTTAAAATACAGTCATAGCACTAAAACTACTCTAAAACTAAAACTAAATCAGCCATGATTGGGTGGTGTTTGGGCTTGTACATGAAACGAAAAAGGAGAAATTTTACTGAACTACATATTAGTTGGGAAAAGCTCTAGGAGATAAAGGTAAAAAGTGAACACAGATCACCTGAGGTGGAATTACTTTGCCTGGCATAGTGATAGATGGCAGTGAGGAGAAAGAATGATGAGGGTAAAGAAGGCTTAGGTCCCTTCGATGCCCTGGGCCTGCAGAATGGCTTCGTCAGCACCTGAGAGCTTGGGTACTCAGAGTGCGGGGAAAAGGGATGGAAGGCACCATGTGCATCCAGACGTTCACAGAGGAGACCTGCTTTAATACCAGTGTTTGAAACTGAGACCGTGCCTGCTCTACAGTGCCAGACTATCAGCTAGTCTCCAAAGGTGCCCCCCTACCCCCCGGACTGGCGGGATCCATGCTCTTGGGTCCTGGCTGAGACTTGCTTTTTGGCTAATAGAATGCTGTGGAATGACACCACATGACTTCTGAGACTAGGGCCTAAGAAGTCTTGCAGCTAGCTACCACCTGGGTTTCCCAGAACATGCGCTCTAGGGGAAGCCAGATACCACGCTGGCTTAGGGAAACCCAAGTACTCTGAGATTGCTACATGCAAAGGAAACCCACATCTGCTTTCTAGTCCCTCAGCTCAGGTGCCAGACACGTGAGTGAAGGAAATTCAGATAATGTGCAGCCTTATACACAACCGAACCCAGAAACTCAAGGAAGAACTACACAGCTGAGCCTGTTATCATCCCCCAGAACTGTGAGGGATAATAAATAAACAGCTGTTTTAAGGCACTAAGGTTTGGAGTATCTTTTCCATACCAATAGATAACTGGAACCTAGATTAAGCCCCAAACTTGCTTTCCTACAAAGCACACTGACATCTCAGTTCCAAACAACCATCTACTCCTATGAGGATGTGTTGACCGATCCTTCAACATGCTTAGTGCGAGGTAACATCAAGAAGCTCCCAGCAGGCTCAGCTTTTAGACCTCGATTCATTCCTCCTTAAATCTCATTTGTGGGCCCTTTTTTGCAATTCAGGAAAATAAATTAAGTCATAACAACGCCAAACCTCTTGAATGAATAATGGTAACGTTAGCTACTCATAGCATTCTGGTGGGGCAGCCTTGGTAGCACCCCGGAAGTAACTCTGGGCCAATGTTCTATAGCTGACTGGAAAAACAGCGTCCTGTCTCTACAATGTCACCTCTATTAGTTACAATCTTTTGCCTGTTTCTCTGATCTCTTTCTAAGAACTGGGTCCTTCTGCAGACGCAGAGCAGTGCAGGTGTACCTCAGAGACTGGCTTAAGGAATTGAGTAGAGAAAGCCCATCTGGGCACGCTGCTTGAGATCCTTGTGCCGTGGAAATGACTTTAACAGAGTAGTCATTTTCTTGGAGAGTTTTCACTGGGTTGTTGTTTTTAACGACGCGGGCTGGTTGACTCATCATGGATTCATTACACAAATTAAGGCAGTCAGGACAACACAGTCATCAAGCTGACTGAGATCCCAGTTTCACCAATTCCTTCCTCTCAAAAAACACAAAGCATGTGATTATGTTAGAGGAACTGATAAGCCATAAAGAATTGGTCTGGGGTCGGTGCCCTCTACCAAGTAGATAACCAACAGGAGTTGCTTTTCTCCTACCTGCAATGCTGTCGTGAAACACAGATGGTGCTCAAAAATGTCTGCCTAATGAATCTATGACTTACAAGTCCTGAAACTGAGGAACTCAGAGTCAGGTAACCCAGAGGGATACTATAAATAGCCAGACTGAAAACGGCTCCATTCATTCTCTAATTGAGTTACACCCTAGTTAACTATATAGGATATTTGTCCAGGCTAAAAACAGGCAAAAATATAGAATGTCAGCAGGACATCAGCAGGAAAACAAAGTGTCCATGTTTCCTGATTTTACGGACACCCTGTCTAACAACAGCAAACATTTCTGATCTTGTACTGGTTTAATCTCAGAGGATGTAACAAATTTTGTTTTGTTTTGTTTTGGAAGGCTTTGTTCAAAATCCTGTGCGGCATAAACCCTACTGTCAGCACTGCAAAGGGGCTTTGCGCAGAGGAGGGACTCAGGAGTGATAAAGGTGCTTACTGAGCCGGGCTTGACAGCTGGTTTTTCTTGGGCTCCCACAGGGCTTTGCGAGGATGTAAGCAGGCAGCTGGAGGAGCCGGCAGACAGCAGCACGCTAGGCAGGGTTCGCCTCACTCCAGTCCCTCCCCAGCAGTACTGCACTGGGGAACCAATGGCTGGTCCCTCAGAGGCAGTAATGGTGACAAGTGATGGCAAAGAAGCAGGAGCAGAACAAGAAGGGGCCTGATCTCACCCCCACAGCCACCAATTCTCATGGCTTTCTCGAGAAACATTTCCCTAAGGGGGCTTGCCTTGCTTTTTTTCTCTGCTTCCCCAACTAACCAGTAGTGGGTCCCCTCCAATTGGGGGACCTAGGAGAAGTGTTCTTGCAATAGACAGAATGTTTTGTGTCCCCCACAAATTCTTATGTTGAAATCCTAACTCCCAAGGTGATGGTATTTGGAGATGAGGCCTTTGAGAGGTGATCCGGTCATGAGCGTGGAACCTTCACGAATGGGATCAGTGCCCTTAAAAGAGGGACTCCAGACAGCTCCCAGCCTCACCGCCATGTGAGGACACAGCAAGAAGACAGCTGTCTATGAATCAGGAAGTGGACTCTCACCAGATGCCAAACTGTTGGCACCTCGATCTTGGCCTTCGAGCCTCCAGAACTGTGAGAAATAAACGTGTGTTGTTCACAGGCCACTCAGTCTGTGGTATTTTGTTCTAACAGCCCATATGGGCTAAGACAGTTCTCCAGTTGTCCTTGTGATGAGGTAAAATAAATAACACAAGTAGGTTGTGATGGTTAATTACCAAGTAAGGAGCCCTACTTGCTATTAAAGTTAGGTTAATTGAAGAGCGTAATTATCCAATAAACCTTCGGGGCAAAGACAAAAGGAAAGTGCAGCGTGTATTGTACATTGCTGACTACTTTACATGCCTGGACACTAGTAATCTTCCAGGATTCTCAGAAAACATTTCACTCAACATTTGTCAGAAGAGTTTACCAAGGAGGAAGGTGATGATGATTTCAATAACCAGAAACCAGGTGGAAGGAATCAGTACTGGGCCTTTAAAAAAAATCTCCCGCTGTTACCACCTCAGAACAGTTAACCAAAGGATTGCAACTTTAAAGGCAACTTTGAAGGCTCTAGATATGTTTTCATTGCTTCGAGGTTCTTACAAATCATGATGTAAGAAGCAGTGTTTAAAAGAGAGGGTATGCATACAGAAAAAATAAAGTTGCAAATCAGAAATGCCGACTGGGTTCATTTTTTTTAACTTTTAATTTTAGAATAATTATAGTTTCACAGAAAGTTGCGTAACTACAGTTCAAAATGGAAACCAGGAAATGTACAGCCACAGACCTTATTCAGATTTCACAGGTTTTACACGTGCTCATTTGTGTGCATGCATGTGCGTGCATGTGTGTAGAGCTCCATGCAATGCTACACGCAGAAACCAAGGAGGAAGGAATCAGTATTGGGCTTTTAAAAAAAAACTCAGGGAACCAATAAAAAAATAATAATCAATCAATCAATCAATCAATCAATCTCCTGCTGTTACCACCACCTAACAGTAACAAAAGGATTACAACTTTTTTTTTTTGGTGGTTCCCTGGCTGGGAATCGAACCCAGGCCGCGGCGTTGGGAGCACTGAAACCTAATCCCTGGCGCACCAGGGAACCTCTAGGATTACAACTTTAAAGGCAACTTTGAAGGCTCTAGATATGTTTTAATTGTTTCAAGGTTCTCACAAATCATGATGTAAGAAGCAGTGCCCATCTGGGCGATGTTTATTGAACACTGACTACGTACCAGGTTCAGTACCTGGTACTAGTGATCCGAAAAGGAGTAACATACAGTTGTCTTCAAGTCTTTGCAGTCTAGTGGGGCCAGGGGCATGGAGGACATGCCTTCCATCAGAGTGTGGTAATGGATGTAACGTGGGCTGTGGGAGCCCAAGACCGAGGAACTGCTCTGGCCAGGAGAGGTGTGGAAGGCTGCTGCTCCTTGATTGTCTGTTTCACATAGCTTCTGAGGAACTGCCAGTTATGGAGCAGTTGAAATCCTAGCATTAGTCTAGCTATTTATTTATAGGTCATAGTGTATTGTGTAAAGACATTTCCATATGTTTTCATCAAAATTATCACTGGTTCATTTTCTAGAATATTCTTTCCACATCCCAAAATGAATAATACCAAAATTGATCACCTCTGAGATTAACAGAGAACTGACTCCCGGAGGCGATCATTTTTCAAAAATAAAATGACTCCTGTTACTTCAACAAGTGGTCTTCACTATGCAGTACAAGCATCAAGGAAAAGTATAGCTGGGTCTTGTACTCGTATAATAGTCCTTGGTCCTAATATAGCAACATTCATTTGAGAAGCTGAAAGGACTTGACTCACATGACAGGCTGCTTCACTTTGCACTAACTCTTTGAGGCAGGCAAGATGAGATTTATTATGCAGTGGCCTATATTCCGAGTAGCATATGATGTTCCCTACCCAGGTAACTAGAAAAGTATGCCCAGTGACACATTTGGGAGGAAGCTAGAGATCCTTAGGTTAGAAGAGAGGGTTGAACCATTGATTTAGGCCACAGTTCTCTTCCAAGAACTTCTTAAAGTGTAAGGTTTGATCTTGCTTACATAGGACAGATCAAATTACCATTACTACAAATATTTGAGACTCAAAACCTGAGAATGCTTTTTGTTCTCACGTCTAATCAATACCTCATCCTGTTAATTTTCCCTGGATGAAGTCCACCCCCTTATAATCTCCCTTCCTTCCTATTCCTACTACAGTTTGATCTGGGAACACTTGACATCTAGCTGCCCAGTTTTAGCTTCTCTCTGCCCCAATCCACCTTGCATATAATGGCTACAGACTTAATATTTGTATCCCCTTCACCAAAGTCATACATCAAAGCCAAGTCATCTGTGTGATGGCATTAGGAGGTGAAGCCTTTGGGAGGGGATTAGGTCCTGAGGGTGAATCTTCAGGAATGGGATTAGTAGCCAAATAAAAGAGGCCTTGGCTCCTGAGCCACTTTCTTTGCTCAAGCCCACTCCTACTTCTTTGGAGTATACTTTCTCCTCAATAAACTATCTTTTTGTTTCACCATTTAAAAAAAAAAAAAAAAGAGGCCTCAGAGAGCTCCCTTACCTCCTCCGCCTGTGAAGACAGAGCGAGAAGGCATCCTCTTTGAACCAGGAAGGGAGCCCTTGTTGGACACCAAAAGTCTGCCAGCGTCATGGTCTTGGACTTCTGGCCTCCAGAACTGTGAGAAATAAATGTCAATTGTTTATAAGCCAGTCAGTGTATGGTTTTCTGTTGTAGCAGCCCAAGCTATGACAGCAACAAAATTAGCCTTATATCCCCAGTGCAAACATTTCCTCCTGTCACTCCTCTGCTGAGAAATCTTTAGTTGCTCCCTCCCCACTGCTTATGAAATAAAGTCCAAATGCTTCATTCTCTATGACCAGCCCCAATCTACCGTTCCAACCTACCTTTTCATCTCCCACTAGTTTTCTAAACACACATTGAAACACCATGGTCAACAGATGGTCAGCTCCGTGACGTCAGGGACTGACATCTTTTTCATTCACTGTGTTCCTGCTTTGTGGGTTTTCTTGAGTGAATGAATGAACTGTCCCCTCTAACCATTGTTTCCAAAACTCACTGTTTCCAAGAGCTCCTTGGCCACTCCTACCCGCTCCAAGTTTCCACATACTCAAATCTCTTCTCTCTCTTCCCCAACAGCCAGAAACAGCCTTTTAAAGTCCTCCTCTCCAATTATCTGAATCCTAGGCATGTCTCTAGGTTTAAAAAATTGTGCTCTATTACACACACATACATAATTCATCAAAATCACTAAGAGGAACATGTATATGTTTGAAGTCATAGTTTGGCATATGCAGAACAATGTCCTTATATTCAACATCGATTGTGAAAGGTAACACACGATAGATTAAAAAACATTCCAGAGAGAAAAGAGTGGGTGGCAGTTGGTGAGGTGCAATATTTTTTCTTTCATGGAACAATTCTTGTGGAAGAAACAGCATTACTGCCTTTTTCTATTTTCAGCACAAAGTAACACTTAACTAATCTAATTATTATTCAAGCCAAGGTGTATAGCCACAAGCTTTCATTTAATCTGCAAGTTTTGCAAAACAACAAGGTAACATACAGTAGAGGGTACAAATGGGTGGTCTGCTGGCAAAATGGAACTCATATAATGGGTTTCTGGATCTTTTTCAAGTTAATTTGGAGTACATATGCATATAAAAGGATATTTATAATATTTCTGAGGCAAGAAGAATCAGGAAAAACAAACCTTCATGTACCCATCAACCCACCTTAACAAATAGAATAGTACCAAATAGCCCTGAAGCCTTCTAGGCACACATAGAACATCAAATAATCTGAATGAGCAGGCAACGGTTAAAAACCATAACATTGTACACAAAAACGTAATGTCCAGCCTCTTTTGAAAAACCTGGCACTACTGGTCCTGCATTCCTGTAGAGAAGTGATGGGTTGGCTTGCCCAGCCAGTTCACCACATCCCATTCTGTGTCTGTATCTGGCTTTATCCACATGACTTGTCTGGCCCCAAGGCATCTGAGTTCATAACCCTTGGCATGTGTTTTTTGTGTTTTGTCTGTTTGTTTTGATTTTTGATTGGCTCCCTCCTTTGATACTGTTCAAGCTCTCCATTTTCCTAGTTTTCCTGCCTCTGCTTTGGAGCATCTATTATCTGGGCAGAGCAGGGCCTTTAAGAGGTGGTAGGCTCCATGGAGCTACGCAGATGAGAAGAGATTGTTTCTGCCCTCAGTGGATGTGTACCCACAGGGGAAACTGACCAGGGCAGAGCTGTGTATGATACAATACAGGCAGCAGTGGGAATGGAAAAAGGATTGTAGGAGCACAGCAGGGAGAAACTGCTAGGGTGCTCCAGAGAAACAGAACCAATATGTGTGTATGTGTTACCTCACTATCCATCGATCAGATCGAGAGATTGATTTTAAGGAATTGGCCATGTGATTGTGGGATTTGGCAAGTCTAAAATCTGCAGGGTAGGCTGACAAGAGACCTAGGGAGGAGCTGATGTTGCAGCTCGAATCCAAAGGCCTTCTGCTGGTAGAATTTCCTCTTCCTTGGGGCACCTCAGTCTTCTTCTCTTAAGGCCTGCAACAGACTGGGTGTGAGCCACCTCCATTATGGCTGGTAATCTGCTTTATTCAAAGTCTACTGACTGAAATATTAATGTCATCTGAAAAATACCTTCACAGCAACGTGAAGACTGGGTTTGGGGGGTTCCCTGGTGGTCGGTCTAGTAGCTAGGTTTTGGCGCTCTCACCGCCACAGCCTGGGTTCGCTTCCCAGTCAGGGAACCAACCAACCAAAAAAAAAAAAAAAAAAAAAAAAAAAAAGACTGGGTTGGACCAACTGTTAGTATCTGGGTACTGTGGCCTAGCTGAGCTGACAAATTAAAAGGAACCATTATGGACTGTATCAGTGCGTGCATACGTGTATGTGTATATTCAGGTAGAATTTGAGAAGCAGGAATACAGGGGAAGAACACTTTGTGTGGAGGGAACATTGTGAACAAAGGAACAGAGGTGGGGCAATCTGACTGCGTTCAGAGCAATGAGTGGAGTCGCAGAGGGGCAAAAGTGCCAGGATGGTGCTGGGGGTTGTGGCAGGGGGCAAAATGGACAAGAGAGGTGGGGAATGGCGGGGAACAGGAGAAAATGTGATTGGAGAGCTCTATGGGAGCTCAGTAGGGAATGACCTTGACTACAATGGGAGGTGTCAAAGGTTTCTGAGCAGGGAAGTGGCACAATAGGACTGTTTTAAGAACACTCTGGCAGACATGTAAAGGGAGGGGAAGCCGTTCAAGAGTAGGCTCCAGCAATGCTTAAATATCGGGGAGAATGTAAGTTTATTTTTCTCGTGTGGGGAAAAAGAGTTTCTAAATATGTATATTGTTCTTAAATTGGCACTCATGTTTAAAAAAAAAAAAAGATTGCTCACTACTGATGTAGACGTAAATGAAGGCCTGGACTAGGCAGTGAGACAAGGACACCAATCTGGGAGGCATAAGGTGGGAGAGGAAGGGTCCATTTATGGGCAGTGGGCAGGAAGAAGAGAACGGAGTCAAAAAGTCACTGAGGTCCTAGGTCTGGGTGCAGGAAAGGATGATGGTGTTCTCTGAGATAAAGACTCAAGGAGGAAGCTGTTTGGGAGATGATGTGGAATCCTTTTAGGACTTGCTGAGTTGGAGGTGCACGAGGGGTCCTGGTTCACAGCATGATCCTCGCTTTACTTGGTGTGGGGTTGACTCCCAGCTCCACCATTCACTAGCCTAACCACTCACTAACCGTGTGAACGACAGCTTGTCCTTGGGCCTTCCATCTGTACAGTGCGTGGATGGTACCTTCCTTCCAAGGCTTCTGCGAGAATGAGATGAGCTAATAAAGCACAAGAAGTATTTAGAACAGTGCTTCTAAAAGACACAAAAAACAGTTGAAAATGCAGCTCTTTTATCTCCCCAGAGAATGTTGAGTTTCAAAGCATCTTCCCTGCTGGTAGCCACTTTCCAGGAGGGGTAGATCACCTACCCTGTGTGGGTGCTGGCACTCACAGACTGTAATTAGACTATATTTGCATAACAAATCTTCCTCGTCTTTTGCTTCATAACAGTAGGATGGCCAACACAGAGAATTTGCAGAGGATCCGGGGTTCTACCTAAGTACACTATTGTGTATTTCTTTCTTTTTCTTTTTTTGGTTGGTTCCCTGAGCAGAGATCAAACCCAGGCCACGGTGATGAGAGCGTGGAAGCCTAGCCACTACACCAGGGACCCTCCCCGCCCCCCCCCATTGTGTATTTCTTAATAGAGAACACTGGGTTGGCTGGACAGTAGGATTCTGACTCTAGTTATAATGTGTATTTCTTTCACACCAAGCAATTCTCTGACACCAGCAGGGCCTCCTCTAATTCCACTCAGTTCTGACACTCTCTGCCTGGAGATAGATAGCATTGATCCCACAGGCTAATGGCTCAGTCCCATAAGACGCGCCCCCCCCACCCCCCCCCACCCCCCCAGCTTTTAGACACAAGTTGAAAATCCAGATTATTGCCTGTGCTTCTAACCAAGCAGCTACAGATTGGAGGTTCCAAGGACCTCCACCTTGGGTTTGATTAATTTGTTAGAGCAGCTCACAGAACTTGGAGGAACATTTTACTTACTAGATCATCTATGGAAGAGATGCATAGGACAAGGTATGGGGAAGGAGCAAGGAGGCTTCATGCCTTTTCTAGGCGTACACTCTGCCCAAATCTCCACATGTTCACCAACCTGGAAGCTCTCCGAAGTTGATCCTTTTGGATTTTTATGGAAGCTTCATTACAGAGGTACAATTTGATGAACTCATTGGCCATTAGTGATTGAACTCAATCTCCAGCCCCTCTCTCCCCTCCCCAGAAGTGGGGGTGGAGGTGGGACTGAAAGTTCCAACCCTCCAATCACAGGGTTGGCTCCACTGGCAACTAGCCCCCACCCTGAGGTACTTTCCAAAAGTCACCTTTAGCATTTTCTTCACAGGAAATTCCAAGGGTTTTAGAGCTGTGTCGGGAATGGGTGGAAGATCAATATATTTCTTACTATATATCACATCACAGTCATACCAAGATGTCTTTGAAGACATAAAAATCAAAACATTGAAAAGATTTTTATAAACTTAAAAAATGATTAGACCTAGTAACCATCGAAGTCTGTAGGACAGTGACATCGTAATCACTAAGTAGGGAGGTGTAGGGGAAAGAGCTAATTAGTTTTACGAAGCACAGTGTGTGTTAATTCCAACACAGGCCTGTATTTGGCCCTGTCTGTGAGGTTATGGCCAAGTTTCAAGTTCTGCACCTGAGAGAGAAACTGCTAAAAGTGCCCTTATTACCTAAAATGCAGTATGGAATCTTGAGGGCCTATGAACCTTTCACTGTATTTCCAAGACTCCCATCTTTCCTAAGGCAAGGCAACCTCCTTTCCTACCCCAGCACCTACCCTATTCAAACCTCAACGCAAGGCTTCCATGTTATTTATTTCTTGTACTGCACAGTCACTTTGCATGAAGGAAGGCAGGAGTGCACTGGATTTTTTTCTGTTTGAAAATATTTTTAGCATTGTTAGTGGTAGAGAAGATTTCTTGGGACATCACTTTGTTTTTCATCTTGCCATCTTTGTGGTAGGAGAGCAGATTCCAGGCCAGATCTGCTATTTGGGAGTATAATAATTACCTAAAACATTCCTGGTTTTGTATGTACCAGCTTTCACTCCTGGAGAATAAGGGTGCAAAGCAATATCCTAGAGTCTAAGACTCCTCTTTTCCCTTTAGAACTTTTATCAACCTTCATAGTAATGTTCTCCTAATTACTGAAATTACCTGGCATTGGAAGCCAATCTGCTGTATCCGAAGCCCCAAACAAATAAACAAAAACCCCAAAAGGCTATTACACTTTCAAACATGAAAGGAGACAGTAGGCAATTGCTTTTACCCCCACACCTATAATTAACCTCTGATTACAGGGAGTTCTGCCCTCCTTGAACTTTACTCCCTACCCACCCTAAAGGGCGGTATGGGTCAGTTGGACCCAGGAGGCCTTTCCCCTGGACCTTGCAGAAAAAACTACTGGCAAATGTGAAGTACATGAAAGGCTCAGAGATTTCTATCTCTTGGAATTCCTTTTACTACTGCTTTTCTTCTGGTTGCAGAAAAAAAATCTAATTATCTTTCTGCATGGTTTTAGGTTACTTTAGATTATTTCTTTGCATTACCATAAAGTGATTTCAGTCTAAGTCTTAGTGGGGATAAAATTTGCTTAAAGTCACCCATGGAAGCAAAATAATGGATGTAGATCTCTCAACATGCCCAGGTTACAACTTGCACTGGGTGCGCATTTATACTATTCACCCATCATCAAATATCTACTGGGCATTTTTGTGCCACATCTTGCACAATCCTGGGTGTGACAACTTCTCTCTGCTCTGTGGGCTCACACACAAGTGCAGCACAACTTGGCGAGAGAGTAGAGACTTGAATAGTGGGTCCTGTGGAAACAACCTGCTCCACTGGGGGAGTTGTGTCTATGTACATGTACTCACCATGTACTAAGCTCTTGCTCTTTGCAAAGCACTCTCATGAGTGAGGCCTTGAATTTCAACCACCTTATGAGGAGGCAGAAACTATTTTAATTCTAACTTTAGAGATGAGGAACCTGAGGTACTGAGATGGGAAGCAAGTTGCCCCCAGTCACACAGCTTGGAAGCAGGGATCTGAACTGCCAGATCACTGGACTGCAGTTTCTAGGCTCCTGTCTGCTCTTGCCTCAGGACACAAGTGTTATACTATCTCTCTCTCTTTAGAATTTCAGTTTCAATAATATAAAAAATCGAAAAGGGAGAGTGGTATGTGGGAAATTATGCGATAAGAACGAGCTATCTGAATTATGGCAGCAGAAGACCTTTCGGGGGAATGGTGGAAAACATTGCGTAATATTTAATTGTCAGGCTAAGGGTCTGAAGAGAGGGCACAAAGCGTTTATAGGAACCACATCTGTGCCGCTTACTTAAACCCAAGGACCTGCTAGTTAATACATTTTCTTCTATTTAAGGGCCTGTGGCACTGAAGCTGGAATTAGGGGTGCCACGCTTAGGAAGGTGCTCAAGAAGAATTTCTAATGACGGCATAAACCCATTTTCTCCCATTCCCCATCCCCGGAAACGGCCTGAGGGTCACCCCACCCCAGGCCGATAATATCATAGCACTACCCTCGGCAGGCAGGCCCGGACTGCACCCAGCAAAAATAGCCCCGATTTCCTAGGAGAGCCGTTCTCGATTCCCAGGGTCCCCTAGCTTTGGGGGTAGGCAGCACCGCGCTCGAGGCCAGCGGCCCTGAGCTGCTGGGCGGCCCGCAATTGGACACTTGGGACCTAATGTAGCCTTTGTAAACGCAGAGGGCCAGGGTCCCAGGAGGGTACGTAACCACCCGCTCAAGTTCAGGGAATGATTGTCTCATTGTTTGCTCACCACGGGGTGGGGGGGGTGGGGGCAGGCGCGCGCTTGCGTCTGAGGGGGGGGTGA
>PVJL010014339.1:0-28451 GCA_004026885.1 Lyroderma lyra | reverse complement strand
GCCCCCCGCCCCTCCTCCCGGCTCCTCCCGCCCCTCCGCCTCCCGTGCAACTTTTGCCGAAGCCCCCACACACAGCCATGCTGAGCTGAGCTCCGGCCGGGGACTGGCCGCGCGCTGCCCGTCCCGGTTCCCGCCCCACCGCGGACCCGCTCGGGGGCCGCGGCCGCTCGGCCCCTCGGCCGCTGCGCCCGCCCGGCCGCCCCGGAGCCCCAGCGCAGGGCTCGGGCCGCCGCGGCGGCGGCGCCCGGCCACCTCCCCCGGCGCCGGCCAAGTGAGGCGGTGATGCGGGCGCTGGCGGCCCCGGCTGCGCCGAGAGCGGAGACACAGGCTCAAGATGGCAGATTCCGACTGAGGCTGGGGGGGCCGAGCTCGCGCGCCGCGTTCCCTTCTCCGTTGCCATGAATCGCGGACACCCCGGCCCCGATGGCCCCCGTGTACGAAGGTAAGGGGCGTCCGGCCCGCGGCCCCCGCTCGCCCGGCGCCGCCGCGGCCCCCGCAGCTTTGTTCTGCCCGCGGCCCCTCGCCGGGCAGCCCCCGGCCCGCAGCCCCCCGGGCGCCCGGCCTCGGCGCCCCACCCCCGGACTCTCACCGGCTCCCCACCTCGCCCCGTCTCTCCCTCCCTTGCCCAGAAAACAACCGGGATCCGGAATTTAACAAGATCTTATTTCCAGGGTGGAGAAGGGGGTGGGGGGGGGGTGCGAGGGTGGGCTGCTGCCCGAAGAAAAGCGATTGGGAGGGGGCGCCTGAGAAAAGAGCGATCCGTGCCGGTGCCTGTTATTTATTTGTCACACAGAAAGGTGCTGCGGCTTCGCGTTCCTCTGCCCACCGCCACCCCGCGAAGATTACCTTTCGGATTCTCCCCTTTCCACTCTGTCCACCCAGCTCCCTTTTCATTACTCTGCACTCCCACCCCACACTCCTTTATTCCTCTCGAGCCTCTCAATTGGGGGGGCGGGGGCTGTGGACTAGGAATGTGCGGGGCTAGGTGGTGAGAGAGGGTAGAGAAGAAAAGTGCATTTCAGACCCGGGCAGAACAATGAAATAGGCTAAAATCCCCCCGCATTAGCATGTGTAAGGGAAAACGTAGTTTAGGTTTCCAAGTCGGGGAGGCGGCCAAGGCGGTTTTCCCGATCGCCCTGGGTAAACCTGCGTGGTGCACCTTCACCTGGCCTGGGGTCCTGTTTTCCTGCTTTGACGGTGGGGGGGGGGGGGGGGGGAGAAAGAAAAGAAGGTAGGGCCGAAGCACTCCGGCTCCCCTGCACGCTCTCTCTCTTTCGCTTCTCTTCAGTCAGTTCTGTCAGCTCCCAGCCACAAATGAAATCAGAATCAACTAAGTTTTTACACTTCGGTGTGTGTGTGTGTGTGTGTGTGTGTGCTTGTAGGAGGAGGGATCTGGAAGCCAAGTGTGGCTGATTTTTCAGTCATTTCATCGCGAAAATGTTTTTCTCATGAAATCATTGGAAGAGCAGCCTTTACATACTTTGAGCGTCAGTCCATCTGGCTTTCTCTCGGTTTTGTGCAGATAGCCTGTGGATGAAATTGCAAAGAAGAGGGGAAAGGGTGTGGGTGTGTGGACGGAGGGGAGGGGCGAGGCCAGGAGAGGAGATTTTAATCCTATAAATCCAGAGAGCAGTGGTGGAGAGTGAAACAGGGAACGCATTAATAGTTTTATCTCTGTTGTAAGAGGCAGATTAAAAAAAACTTATCTGAAAAGAAAATCTGTTATTAGTTCCAGGGCTCCAAATGAATTGGGTTTCTGGGTGGAATAAAGTTACCAGTCAGGCCCTGGATAACGAGGCTGTAAATAACCTATGGACTGTAAATATTTTTTTTCAGACTCTCTTGGAAACAAAGGGGCTGTTTAGAAGGCAACAGAGAGATGTTATTCCAGGGGCTTTCCTCTTTGATTCCGAAGAACACAAGGTCCATTTAACCATTTGACAAAACAAAACGAAATTGCTGATGGCTCCACCACGCAGCATAGAACGAGCCGGCGGCTCTGTGAACATGCTAGGAGAGCCCATGTTGGGCACTCATTGTTCGTCTGTGTCTATGGGAGGGGGCTACAGTCAATGCTCCCACTGTCTGTGGAGTGTTAAAATGAAACAATTTTCTCTTTATTAAGTACCTCCTTGAGACTCCCTCTGCTGGACACTCGGGGTGAGCAGTAGAGAAGGAACTTGGCATTGAATTCAGAACTAGAGTAACCCAGCTGCTTTCCCTGTCACCAGGGGCTGGGGATGTGGGTGGGATGTATTTTGTCAACTTTGTAGAAAGCCATCTTGGGAGCAGCCTTGTTCTCCTTTCATTCTAAATCCGTGCGGAATGTAAGCCCTGCCCCCGAGGCCAGGACCGGGCACTCCTGTGCTTCCCACCAGAGTGTTCTTTTAGTGCTTTACACCAGATAAAGACTGTGGGTGTGTGAGGCGTTAGGGTTTAAGTATGATCAGGGATCTCAAAGGTCTCAGCAGCATACTGTTTTTTTTTTTGCAAGCCCTGTTTTATTTCCCTCCCTGCCCCAGGTGACCACCCCGGTGACCTCCTTTAACCCTGGGTTTCGCTCCCTCCGCACTAGCCCAGGCCTGGCTGGGTCTTATTGAATGAGACGGTTGGTCATACTCCAAGACAGACAGGTGACCTCTATAATCAAGGATTATACTGCTGGAACCTCCATTCACTTACTGTGATGAGTGCTTCTGAGGCTCCAGTGACCTCTTTTTTCCCTCCTTGGCGACATCCTCTGGATTCGGTGGACCTGATTTTTTCCCATATCCCAGTCAGAACACGTGGACTCCTTGTGTGTGTCTTGAAGGAGCAGGGCTTTTTGTGTGGAATTCTCCAAGAAGAGTGATTTCTTCGAGTTTTTGAGTTACTAAAAAAATCGAACCTAGGGATTTTCTCAGGGGACATAAAATGACAGGCGAGGCATTTCATCTGCAATTCAAGAATGTGCTCATTTGTTTAAATGGGGTAGAGTAGCCCCACCGTAGGATAGTGGGTGAAGGCCGCAAGGCATTAGTGGAGCCTTCTGAACTGCCACATATGTAGAGATGCTGTCTTTGAAACAGGGTATGTTTGATAATGTGAATTAATGGGTGGCAAGGTGTAATCAGTCTTCCACAATTTGTTGCTAAGGATAGGTTTTTAAATAGCACAGTTGTTTTCAGTGACTTGGTACTGATTAAGTTAAACTTCTTTAAAAAGGTTTATTTTCTTTAGAAGGTTAAACATTTGCTTTGCAATTGTTGTTTCCTCCATCAACTTGCTTAGCAAGACTTTTTTCAATATGTAGTGCAAAGACCAACCACTACAGATCTCTATTGCCATGGGTTCTGAATGAGAGGATCCTAAATTCCAAGTTAATTATAATCTCCCGTACCCGAGGTGAGGCTTGTTGATCAGCATTGGCTTACACAGTCAGATTTCCCAAAACCTTCATGCTGAACTCTGTCATCAGATGAACCTAAACACACCTACCAAGATGCCTACCAAGAAGTAGATTCTGAATCATCTTCCATGAAAAGAATTTGATGACACACGATCCAAAATATCTTTTCCTGAGTTTATGTTTTATAGTTTTAAAATGAGTTAAGTACAAATATTGTGTTCAGTCTCCCCACATTGGAGGGGTGAATCAAGTCTCATTAATTTTATCCTCAATTCCAGATCATGTGGTACAGTACTTGAATCAGAGAAAGCTGTGCTTGGATCTGGCTGTATGACTTCAGGCGTGTTACTTCTCTGGGCTTTTTTTATTTTTTTCAAATCCTTATTGGATTGTGTGAGGACTCAGCTAGAAACAAGTATATGTAAACTGCCTGGCTGTAGTAAGCATTTTCTCAGTGCGTGTTAAATCCCTCTATCTTTTGAGCTGTTTAGAGGCATGATGACCCCAGGGAAAGAATAACCCATAAATAGTTTAGAAAACCAATAATAGCAGCATTTCAATTATTAATCTCCTGCTATTCCTTTCCAGTTTGGGTACCAGCAACAATAAACCCCCTCTGGCCACAGAAGAAAGAGCCTTTTTTGACCCCCTCTGTGACCTTTCCAGATTTCTTGATTCCCACTGAGCTGCTGCTGATTCCAGGTAGAGACTTTCTCTTCTGTAGTGGCACATGCTATGCCACTTTAAAAATGAGGAGACAAACTGCTAGAACAGAGTTTCAGAGGCTGCAGCTGTGCCTCTGGGAAAGTATCCCAAAGTATGAACCACGGAACCTTCGCCCTGAACCAGGGTCCATTCCAAACTCAGGCGGCAGGCCAGGAAAGGGAGCACCCCGAGTGGGCTCACCCAGGGCCTTCTCAGAGGGAGCCCCCCACCCGCCTACGAGCCAGCATCTGGCTCATCGTGCACTAAACATAATTCTCCTACAAAAGAAAATTGGTGCTTTATGCAAGTTACAGCTGCTCGTATTCTTCATATTTTATTTCGTACGTTTTTTCATTTCTCTCTTCCTTCCTCCCATAGAGACCAATCTTGGGGAACCACCTTTGAGGTTTAGATGGAATAAAGTAGTGATGATCAAGAGGGTATGATGTGTGAACAATTTTTTATTGTTCTCTGAACACATAATTTGCCAGTGCTCTCTGGTAGTCTTATGATGACAATTCAAGCACTTCAGGTTGTTATCAAAGACAGGATTCAGAATAATGCCAGCAGACTTTGTATAACCACGATGGAGTGTGAGCTTGAAAGGCCCAAGCTCGTAGTCCACGTCACATGGCAATACCCTATTGGGGAAAAGGAATAAAAGGGAATTGAAAACCTGGAGTGCAGGAAGGTCTTTATTTTTCATCTAAAAGAAACTGAGATGCCTGAAGTTCTTAGCGATGATTGTGACTTAGACCCCCTTAGTTTGCGCTACGCTCTTTACCCACATTAACTCCTTGTCCTAACGGACCCACGAGGTGGGCACTGTCAGACAGGGCACGCCTTTAAGGCATTTATTTAACATTTACGTGGGGTCCCTGTCCTCGAGGAGCTCAGCGGGTATGGGGAGTGGAAGTTAAAATTAAACACGGCCTCGCCAGCCTGTGGTCTGACTCGATGGAATGCTTTATTTGGAATCTGGAAGTATTTCTGGATATAGAAAATACCTACTACAAATTTCCTTAGAAATTACCACCTCTAACCTGCAGAAGATCGTGTCTTCCTCTTTCATTATTTATACTTTATATCCTCATGAATGCAAATACATTTCTAATTTGCACATGCTGCTTGGAACCTTTTTTCTTTTCTTTTCTTTTTCTTTTTTCTTTTTTGGATTTAGCAGTATAGGCTCTCTTGCAAATGGACCCTTGCATCCTATGTGACTGTTGGAAGATTAATTCCTGGTTTTGCCGTCTGGCTGAGATCTTGAACTTCAGGTAGCTTTGTGGTACTTACTGGGAGGGATATAGGTCATAGGGATGCCGCTGTGAACTCAGCAGATCACTCAGGGCAGCGAGCTGAGGAAGAAGAAAACGCGGCTCTGCCTCTTGGGAGCATGGAGCCCAGAGCAGGAGAGGACCTTGGGAGAAATGTAGTTCCCCCGCCTGCCTTCAGGAAGTGAGTATCTGTGACTTGAAACTGTCAGTTTGTCAAATTGTTTTATTTCCAGGAAAGGCCACACTAGGAACTCCCTCAGTGACCAATTCCAGTATTCTATTAACCTGATTGTCGAGAGATTCTTGGGATGAATCTCTCCTGCTGTCATTCAAACCTGTTTTCTTGCACTCAGTTCCTTTCTCTAAGACCTTTCTTATACTTGAAGATAATAACTGGGTCGTCATAGCTTTTTCCTCACAGAGCCTGTTTTGTGTCCTCTCCCTCCTTTGAACTCTCTCTGGTTTCTCTGCTCGAAAACAAACGGTTGCCATCAAAACTGAGTACAGTTCTTTAATAATGGTCTCATTAGCACAGCATATACGAGAGAAATGACTTGAGCGTTCTTGCATCATTGTGAGCCCCTGGGGGGGCAGGAACCACACCTGATTCATCTCTGTGTCCCCCGCAGCAGCTGTGCGGTTCCTTGAACCTAGTAGGTGCTTCATAAATGTTGCTTGAATGGACTCTTCCTTTTACTATACCTAAGTAATAACTGGCATTGCAGCAGCCCTGGGTTGGTGGCTCGTGGTTACCTTGCTTTCACCTCGATCCCGAGTATTTTCCTTGCACTCATGTCTAGGTATCCCTCAACTCCATCCCCAACTCCATCTTCTGCTTGGCTCTTTGACTCTAGGCTTCATCACTTTGAATTTCACCCCTCTACTCCAGCTCCTTTAGAACCTTACTGCATTTTCTCCTGCAGATCTGGCAGACAGAATGCAGGGGCCATTAGATATAAAACTTTTAAACTACTCTTGAAAGAAGAGGAGAGAGCACACGGAAGCATCTTGATGAGTCAGTGTAATAGCAGTTCATTCAGGTTTAGAAAGGACAGTCTGTCAGATTTCTGACAGATTCCGTGTCAGCGAAAGCCCTACCTGTTTTACCGGGTTCTCTGCAGCCAGGGGGCTAGGTGTCAGGGGAGTGGCCGCAGTCACCCGAGTGGGCAGCCCTCCCTCTCTGGGCTAGCGCCGTGGGAAAGGAGGAGGCATGGACAAAGCCATTCAGCTTGTGATTCTCTCTAATGGGTGACTGCCATTGGGAAGTAAGCTAGTAAAATAGTTGCCAATGGGGGGGGGGGGGAGCAGGCCTTTAAAATTGCAAAATAATTTTGTGGTTTTACAGCTACATACATATTTCTAAGAGCATTGAACAGATTTATGTTGTTTTGAAAGTGGTCTGTTGAGCAGTTCTTGCCTAACTTCTTTTGCTCTGGTAGGTTCTGGTTAATTCTATGCCCCTGTGTTTAAGCAGAATTAAGAGTGATTCACTACTCTCACATGTGCTGATGCCGTAGACTCTATAAAACCTTGGTGTCACAGTAAGAACGCAGTGTAATGTATGCGTGGATGAGGGCATTCCCCAAGTTGTGCTTTCCTTCCTCAGTGCAGGATTGCTGTAGAAGCTGCCAGAACATCGGTTCATGCAGTTACAGATTGCATCCTGATGGAATAAAGTTTGTTCCTGTATTTTTGCCATTTTCCTCCATATCAATCAATATTACCTCATTGATTCAACCTAAGGAATTGTTACTCACGATGTAAAATGGCTTTTCCAAGGGCGTATCGTAGAGGAAGTGATCAGTGATCGGTCATGCCAGGTCCACATGGAACTTTTCATCTCGTAGCACCGAGGAAGGGCATTGGAATGCTGTGTGTTCCTGCCATTCTGAGAGTCGCACGGTGAGGAGATTGGGACAGCTCTGGCTCGCTGCTGGTTGTGGAAGTGTGTTCCTTTTTCTTACTGTACTTTTTCTCTAATGAGGAATTTATCGACTCTCACAAAAGCCAGCCTGCAGACTCTCTTGAAATTGTGCAGAAAAGGCAGTGTTACACCCTCCTGAGTTCTGTGTAACTCTTATCTACTTCCCGCACTCTAGGCTGATAGGAGCTGCTTCAGGACAGCACGTCTCGGGGGACTCACACTGGGTGGGGGCGGGGAGCACGCTGGGGCATTGGCCTCACCCCCCAAACCACTTATGTCTCCAGCCCTAGCGCAGTATGGCTACTGTTATTCATTAAGCGTGACCCGCACCATCAGGAAGAGGTTAATGGATATTCATTACGTTCTGTTAACTGAGACTGGGAGGGTCTCTAATGTATTAGAGAAATGCTTCCATTAGAAAATGGTTAAAATAAACTCTTTCATTTGGTTATACCATGACTTACTCCAAAAAGGATCTAAGGCTGCGTTCGGGGTTCCGTTTCTGGAGGAGGGGGAATTGATGTATGTAGATGAGTTCCGTGGAGCAGCTGATTTCCAAGGATGTCGGATAAATGAGGTATTCCTATTTGAAGAGACAACAGAAACGTCAGAGGCTCCTGTTCTGGCTTAACAAGGTGAATGAGCAGAGTGCATAATGGAATTCATTTGCAAAGTAATTTTTGCTTGGCTGGAGGGGTAAGCACAAAATAGACCAGCAGATGAGACCAGTGAGTGTGTGGGATCAGTTGTTAAAAGGTTTAAAAGGGATTCTAATTCAAGAGACATTTTACGGTGTGGAGGGAGAAGGAGACAGATATAATCAAAACGATGCTCGAACGAGGTAGTTTTTCCTGGCCTGGATGGACCGGAAGGAAGGAGGCAGCCAGTGGGGGAGCCGTGCTGGGCAGCCACGTGGTGTGGCGGGAGGCGGGAGGGCCACGGCCACGGCCACGGCACGGGGCTGGGGTTGGGGTCCTGTAGGAGAACGCGTAGAGCACTTAGCAGCGTGCCTGGCCGAGGGGCCCGATAAACATTTGTTCCTTTTCGCTCTCCTCCCCACAGCTTATGGATTTAGGATCAGGAAAGGTTGCTGGTGTTAGCAGTCCCGTGATATTTATTCTGTTTTCATAGGCTTTTTCACATTCCCCATTGGGATCACATTGTCTCAGGGTCTTCCTGGGTCACGGCATAACCCAAGTGGGGTCTTCACACATTTGTAGTAACCTTTGGCAACCCAGAGTGTGAGGAGGCTGGCCCAGTGCTGCCAGGAGGCTTGGGGGGAGGCAGAGCTGGGGCCCTGGCCTCCGGGGCAGTGTGCACAGAAAGCCCAGAGCACCAGGCTGCAGGGGTGACAGCCTTCCTACTAGGCAGTCAGAGCCAGGAGGCTTTTCCCCTAACCCCTAAGGGAGCTGCTGGGTTGTGGTTCTCCTGGGTCCCCTCGCCGCCCACAGTGCCTCACTGAGCCCATCCAGAGGAAGGAAGTCCCCCTTTCCCACGGAAAGCAAGGCCACATGCTCTTAGCTCCCGTGTTTAAAGAGCCTTCTGTGAGGAAGTTGTTCCTTACGTTTCCCTGAGAAAGTTTGCAGCTTGTCACCACAACCTACTTATTAACAAAAAAACAAAATGAAATCACAGAAGAGAGACCAGTACCATCATCATGAGTTTCAGAGAACCGCAGAGCACTTTGCAGTCGAGTGGCTTTTTAAAAAAATGCTGACTTCCCAATGTACATTTTAGAGTCTTTTCTTTCCCCATCGACATGACCCAAACTGGAGACCCATCTGTTTTCAAGCATGACATTCTGACCCCAAGCTGATCCTGTTGGTGTGCTGTCTTGTGCCGCTTCCGACCTGCCTTGGAAGACTTCCATCCAGGACAGTATCCATCAGAATACTGAGCACAGACTTACACACTAAGGGATGGGCTTCCCTTGACATGGCTGAGTCTTGGGCCATCAGTGCAAAACAAAACTCCCGGCCTGCGACACAGCAGTTCCCTACCCCTGGTTTGTATGTCCGGGCTGGACTATGTCCACCTCCTCTTGGACGTAGGGGTGCCTCGGGGCCGCCTGCTCAGGCCCGTGTGTGTACCCACAGGCCCTGGAGGAGGGCTGGAAGGAGGCATGAGGCCTTCTGAGCAGGGATTCCCAGGGCCCCAGGGCCCCAGAGCGCCACCTGAGAGTGGGCACACCTTGTGACCCTGGAGACTCCTTTTCCCTTGAGGAAGGGTGTGGCTGGCACCTTGAAAGTCTGGGGGCTGGGGCCCCTGGGGCCCTGTTCTAAGGGCAATGCTGATAAGGGACTGCTTGCTGTAAAAACTTGGGCAACGAAAGGCACCTTGAAATGTTTCCCGTTTGTAAAAGTCACGGCTGGTGACTGCTCCAGTGGACGCTCTGCTCTCCTTTCTTTTTCCCTCCTCAACCTTGGTCTGGTCCTGAGGGCTGCTCCATCACGCCGAGTCAGTGCAGCTGCCCGCTTTCCTGTTGCCTGCTCAGGAAAGCTCGACCACCACGACGGTCCTCCCAGCGAGGCTTCCCGGAGCGCCAGTCCGTCGGGCAGCTTCCTGGTCAGTCTGTTTCCGCCCCGACACACACCACCTCCCGTCCTGCTGCCCTTCCTCGATGTCATCTCACTGCTTCTCGCTGCTTAGGTTATTTTCCACTCGTCTGCCCACAGCCACACTCTTTTACCTGTTTATTCTTTGGCTTTGTGTGTCGGCTGTGTATTTGCCTTGTACTCGGAGGTGTGAGGGTCTCAGTGGAGGGACACACGTGGGAGCTCTCTTTGGGGTACGTTTGTGTAGGGAGCTCCTTTGGAGAAGTGGTTCTCCAGCTTTGGCGACCATCAGTCACCTGGAGGGCTTGTTAAAACAGATCGCTGGGCCTCGCCTTCGGAGTTTCTGTTTCAGTAGCTCTGGGGTGGGGCTCGAGAATTCGCATTTCTCATTGAGAACCCCTGTTCTGGAGCAATGCATTCAGAATGAAAAATCAGTAAATAGTTAAAATTCTATTTTTTTCAAATTAAATTTATTGGGGTGACATTGGTTAATGAAATGGTAGAGGTTTCGTTCCGATTACAACGTTCCTTGGATCTGTAAGAGTCAGAGACTGGTGTCAGCCTCATTGGCCACTCGTCTGCCTCGTGTGGCCATGACTTCTTGAAGCCACGGACATGGTGCAGATCCAGCTTCCCGCCCTCCTGCCTCCGGGTGGGGCGAGGCCTGTAAATGCAGGAACTGCCTTCTCCTGCTCTTCAGAGCCGGTCTGGAGTTCATCCAGCTTGGCCCCGGAGTCCCAGAATAGAATGGGCAGATACCATAATCCCAGCAATAACATAAAGAGCTCGACAATGAAGTAATATGTCCATAGTCTCCTATGCAGTAACTGGTGACTTGAACCCCAGCTGGCAGCAAAGCACGCTCTTGCCCTGCCTGGCAGGCGCCCCGCCGCTCGCAGGCCTGGGCAGCACACAGCCCGGGGATACACAGTTGGGGTCCTCCTTGGGGAAGGGCCGCCATGGTGGTGCTGGAGCATTACTGTCACAAACACATGTTTCCCCAAGGCCCTGCTGTCCCCTCTGCCACCTCCTCATCAAACAGGATCACATGAGGGTGGGCATAAGGCCCTGAGCTCAGTGGCTGGCATGCGGGAGGGGTATAGGAAAGGGCAGCCAAGCCACGAACCGTCTTTGAGCAGTAGAACAGATAAAATAACCGAGAATAATCCTACTGAGACCTCTAAGGATGAAATGTTATGGAAAGATGTTAAGAACAGCTAAGACTCATCAAGCCCTAGCTGTCAGGAATTCCTTTCTACACTTTCATGTACATTTGTTGAATCGTAGGTTCTGCTGCAGTTGTGTTTTACAGAAGCACAGGAAGGTTCTGCAGCTTGAAAGTGGCCAGAATTGAGACCGATCCCAGGCAGCCTGGATCCAGAGCTTGTACCCCTGCCCACCAGGCCGTAGCCACAGGAGGGAGCGCCTTTCCAGCCCCTTCCCCTGCAAGGGAGTGCAGTCTGTCAGTACGTTCTTCTCTGTTCCTTCTCCAAATGGAAGTGTTGTTTCAATAAAGCTCGGAATAAATGCTTTAAAAGATGAGAAACTTATTTCTGTTGGTCATCTTAAAAGAGAAGGAGGTGGGCATAGAATAGCCAGGTCTGAAAGGTAAGGGGTACTGCAGGGGCTGCTTCTACCGTGTGTGAAACCAGGCGTCCCGACCTTCCGGCCTCCCTGGGCCACACGTACAACACACCGAACGCTAACGCTCGCCGATGCGCGGGAAAGGACATCCGTGCGCCCTTTTCGTTAGGTCTTACGGCAGTTTACAAGTTTGTGTTGGGCCGCATCCGAGCCGGCCCGGGCCGCACGCGGCCTGCGGGCCACGTTCAACCGTAGGCCTTCCCATGTGGCCCGACCTTGGGCCCCAGTGAGGCGGCTAACGGCCCTGTTGTCCGGGAGCCCTTGATGGATGATGGAGGAGCTGCCACAGAGCAGTGGGGACAGGAAACCCGATTTTACACGTGGGGGTGGGGCCGTGCTATCGCCATTTGAAGGACATCAGTGGCCGTCGCCGCCTCATGCCCCCACATAACACCAGCGTGAGCCTTCCTGGTCACCACGCCACAGCCGCAGAACCTGGCCGAGCACGGTCACTCAGCCAGGGGCTGGCGGGCCGAGGTGCGGCTGGGCCGCGGCGAACAAAACAGACGAAAACCTTACCCTGAAGCAGCGCGCATTTTAGTAGACAAAGGTCAGTAATCCATTTTTTAAAAAAGCTTGAACTAAACAGAGGTGGGTATTTATTAAATGTCTGGAGGGGGTGAAATTTCTAAGCTCAGAATCTGTAGAAGAAATCGCAGGAAAATATCAATAGTTTCTCAGTGTAACATTTCCCAAATGTTAAGGTTATTTCTGGTTTTCCTCTCACGAAATTACTTCTCAGCGTTAGGATAAGTTCTGAATGTTAGGATAAGTTCTCCAGAGCAGAAATGACTAGGTCAAGGGGCGTGAACATTGATTGGGGTCTAGATACATACCCCCAGGTGACAAGTATTTTGGCATCAAACAAATGGTCGAACCGCCGGGATAGGACCTACATTCACGCACCTGCTAATTCGCTTCGGGAAGAAACAGAGGTCCGCACCGCTTCAGGCCCGGGCCCGCTCCTCTCGAAGGACGTGCCATTTCCAAGGGCTTGTAACCATCTCTGTGCGGCGACTCCCACTGTTCCCGAGACTTTGGGGGCCCCGGCCATAAAGCCAACCACCCTGGCATCTCAAGCTCCCAGGCATTCCCAATTCCACGTACGAAGAGAAAAGCCTTGGTCAACCCTACACAACGTGAACCTTCCAGAATTCCTGATGGCCATGTGTGGCATAGTCTTCCACCTACCAGTTCATCAGAACCCTGAGAGTCACCCTTCATTTAATTCCCCATTTAATCCGCCACCCCATGGGGCCGGTGTCTGCCTCGTAGCTATGACCATTCTCGTTTGTCGCTGTGGCTCTGTGTGCAGAGTCCCCAACACCGAATTAGCAGCTACTGAACCATTGCTCCTCGGTTAGCTTCCTGCGAGCCTCTGGCCGTAGTTTCATCAACCGGTCAATACGTGACTTCAGGTGTGTTTCTGTTTAAAGACACTTTATTTAATATATCGTGGTGACCATTAGCATTGAACTCGCTGCCTGTCCCACTTACCGCTCATGCCTGAGTGAAGCTTGCCAGTACACGTGTTGCTCCGGAGGCACATCACAGCCTTTCTGGGCTTGGAGGCACCGGACAGCCCTGCAGCACTGTGCTTGGGGGCCACTTTTCATCCTCAACAACAAACACAAGTGTGGAAAACAAGGTCCTGAGTAGCCTGTGGAAAGTAGACTTGCCTTGTAGTGGAAGAGCTGTGACAAGAAGGCAGAGCGTAACCTTATTCGACCTCGGCTGGAAACGCGCCTCGGGCAGCCTGAAGTTTTCACTGCGGCTTGCACGTGCCGGGGAATGACTGGAAGCGCCTTCTCAGTATCGATTTGCAGGATACAAATTTCAGTGAATCTGCGAATTCACAAATGGGGAATTCCTGAATAACAAGCTCAACTGTATGTGGAACCTGTCCATTTGTCTCGCCTGCTGTCTCCTGGTCCAGTGGCCAGCAAACCGGTTACAAACCAGATAGCAGTTATGTTAGGCTTGGGGGGCCAGATGGACTCTGTTGCAATTACTTAGCTCTGCAGTTGGCGTGAAAGCAGCTGGAGATAAAGCATACATGAGTAGGTGGGTCTGTGTTCCAGGAAAACTTTACTTACAAGAACAGGCTGTGGGCTGCATTGGCCCTCAGGTTGTGGTTTGGGCCGTCATAGCCTAATGTAACCCACCACAAGGCCTCATCCAGACTGCCTTCCTGGCGTATCCCCCTCATCCAGCCGATTTCCGTGGCGATTCTAAGTGTAGATGAGATCTGATCACTTCAGGTGTCCAACTGCTTCCCAGCACACTTGCAGTAAAATCCAAGATCCTGAATGTCATGGCTGCAACATGGTCCCTGCTTACATCTCCGCTCTCATTTTCGGCCAGCCTTGCCCTCTTGGGCCCATCCTGGGCTCCTCCATGTCTGTGACTGTCCCCAGCTGTTCCCTGCCTCTGCAGTCATAACTGAAATGTCATTTCCTCCAGAGTATGTTAGATGCCACTCTTCTGGTCACCCTGTGCTTTGCCTTCATAATGCTTAGAGCTCTGAGATACCGTGTATTAGGGCGTTTATTAGGGCACTGCAAGCCCTGTGAAGATGGGAATGTGTCTGTGTCCTGCACTCCTGTCACCTTCAGACACATTGTAGACACTTAAAACTTGTTAAATGGGCATATGGCAACAGAGTTTTGTTAATACAGACTTTTGTCTGAAGCTACAATAGAGAAACCTGAAAAAGTCACCCATGTAGAGCATGTAACATAGCTTCTAAAATTGAGAGTGATGATTAAAGAGAAAAGTCATCCTGATAAGTGAGTTTGTAAACTGGTGTGAATGTGCCTTTATTGTCAGAGAGTGATTCTGCCAGTAGTCCTATCTCGTCTTCCCCCTGGGACTCGGTGCTCTGTTGAATCCCGGCAGTCCCCCTTTTCTCCTACAGAGTTTTTCAACTTCGCTGGTTCGTGTTTGCATGCAGGGAAGTGGGGTAGAGTGTGCTGAGAAGGCATTTTGATACCACATTTAAAAATTGGCCTGAATTTCTTATCTCACCGTCACCCCATCCCTCTGACACTTTAATTCTTTTTTTTTGTTTTTTGCTTTTTGGTATGTGGGTAGCTCCCTGGCCGGGAATCGAACCCAGGCCGCAGCAATGACAGCGCCGAAGCCTTAAGCCACTACACCACCCGGGAACTCCCCCCTCTGGCACTTTAGCTGGCACTTTATTAGTTTTTGGTTTTGTTGTTTTTTTTGTACAGCATTGCCATAGTCTGGGAGAGAAATCTTAGATTTGTCAGAATTATTTTAGCAAGTAAGCCCAAAAGAGAGATTGTTCTCAAGTTATTTCAAGAATTCTGCATGCTGTAGATGGACAGACCATTTAGCATATTGTAGAAATATCATAACATTGTTTCCTAGGTGTCCTTTTGTAGATGAGCAGTGGTGAAATTTAAAGTCTTTTTAAACTTGTTTTTTTAAAAATGCATTATTACAGAAACAGCACTTGTATATTATAAAACATTAGAAAATAAAGGCAAGCATCTCTCTCTCTCCCTCCCTCCCTCCCTCCAGAGATTACCACTGTTATACCTCACAAGCTTTTTTCTGTGCATATATATGTACAAATACTTCTTTTTAACCAAAATGATATAGTACTGTTTTGCAGTCTGCTTTTTCAATGAACAGTTTCCAACTTTGTATTTCAGTGAAGTTCATTTCACTTCATTCCTTGTCCATATTCAGATTTTCATAATTGGCCCCCAAATGTCCTTCAGAGCCACTTTGTTGAAATTAGTATCTAATTGAGGGCCATGAGCTGCATCTGATTGTAACTTCCTTTTAGTTTCTCAACCTGGCAGTCTCTCACTGAAGAAATGGGCCTGCTGCGGTGGAAGCTCTCACCTTCTAGAGTGTGGGGTTGCCTCCTGGGGCAGTGCTGAGCTCCATCCGCCGTCTCCTGTGTGTCCTGTATCTAGAGGCTTGACAGGTTCAAGTGCATCATTTTTGGCTAGAATGGCCCAGAGGTGATTCTGTACACTTACCTCCCAGTGAGTCACTATGAGGGAAGCTGCCCGAAGCTTCCATTGCTCAGCTCCGTCTCCAGAACGTGATCTGCACGGTTTGGCACAGACCCTTTACTGAATGGTCTTAGCACCACATGGTCATTCTTGCCTGAATTCATACATTCATCTGGTTTTGAGAAATGATGTTTGGGGTTTTTTTGGGGGGGGGATAATTTTTTTCTTTTTATTGTTAAATTCATCGGGGTGCCATTGTACACAGGTCCCAGGTGTACAATTGTACAACACACCATCTATGTGTGGTGTTATGTGTTCATCACCCAGAGTCAGTTTGTTTTGTTTTTTTTTTTAATTATTGATCTTTTTGTTATATTCAGGCAGTGAGACCCTTCAGCTAGTTTCTGTGACCTGATGATAGGATCTCCCTGTTCAGGAAAAGCCTTACTAAATGGCACAGACGCCCCAGCTCATCTTGGACTTTTCAGTGGTGTTGGACAATGGTATTAGACACCACAATCCAGGCATTCAGGGGGGTTATTTCAACAGAGACTTAGTTTCCTCGGTTTTGTCATTGTAACTCCTTTCTCTAGTACAGAAAATCTTTATATCTTCTTTAATGTATAAATATAAGAATAAACTTTCAAAATACCAATCTATACGGGGGACCCAAAAAACCCCGGAATTTATTTATAAGAATTTGTGAATTCATACTTACAGGTTTAAACTTCAGTCCCCTTCAAAGTACTCTTCGGTGGATGCTATACGGCTGTTGAGATGCTTTTTCCGCTGCTCAAGACAGTTTTTGAACTCGTCCATTTTGATGCCTTTTAGTGCTTCTGCCTTTTTTTGTTTCATGTCTTCCACAATGGCAAAACGTTTTCTTTTGAGGATTTTTATCAACCAGGGAAACAAAAAAATATTACTCAGGGTTGAGATCGGATGAATAGGGAGGGTGGGGCACGGGGAGTCATGCTGTTTTGGGTCAACAAGTGCTGGACACCCAGCACAGTGTGAGCGGCACCTTGTCACGCTGCACATTGCTTGTGTAAGTCACCATCGTGAAATGGGCAGATGTGTTGAAAGAGTCTCCAAAAAAAGTCACTGCAGCTGAACGCAGCCTCTCACACCACCAGCTGGTGCATGGATGCAGGTGGGCTCCTAGAACACTCGCCTGGGGGGAGGCCTGTGCTACAAGGGGCCTCCCCTCCAGAAGAGGAGTCTGGTGTTTTGTTTTGTTGTGGGGGGTCCCCCCACATATATTATTAAATATTTAAAATGCAAAGAAAGTATAAAATTTGTTACTTTGGGCTTGCCCTTAGATTGCAGCCAGCTAAGGAGATGTAATTAAAAACTGTGTTCTAAAGTTCCTAAAAATACTTCCTGAAAGTAAACATGTCACCAGTTTGACACACGGTTAGGTTCAAATCTTTCAGTTTCTTTTCAGTTTATGAATTTTTTTAATTTAACATGTTGGAGATAGGTGATAGATTTACATGACTGAAAGGCCAAAACTATTAATGTATCGGTGTTGAATCTAGATGACAGGTGTATGGGGATTTGTGAAGTTTATTCTCTCTACGTTTCTTTATGTTTGAAAGTTAAAATAATTAAATTTAAAATATGTAGAAAGACACACACCATGAAGTTTTGCCTTTTTTTACTTTGTTTCCTCATAGATAATCATTTTTATTAGTGTCTTGCTTAAACCTTTGAGTCTTTTCCTTTGCACGTGTAGATTGTGGTGTGTTCGCTCACGTGCACACACGCATGTACTCTTACTTATACAGAGGTAACATCCATATATATGGTTCTGCATCGTAACTTTTTCCTCTTAATAGTATGTTCTGGAGCTCTCTCCATATTAGTGCATAGAGATTATCTTAAGTCTTTTTTTTAATGGCCATGAAGTTCTCCATTTTGTTGACATACCATGGTTTATAAAACATGAACATGATCTTTAAAGGATTACCTCGTGTACCTGTTATTTCGTGCTCATGCAGGAGCATCTATGGGATAACATTCTCTAAGTGGGATTGTCTGGTCGAAGGGTAGGTAGCTGTAATTGTTTAAAGACACTGACACATTCTTCCTGTTAGGATTTGTGCCGTACTTCACTCACACACGCAGTAGGTAAACGTGCCCCTTTCCCTAGAGCATTGCCCACAGAATCTGTTGTCAGACTTTTAGATTTTTGCTGGGAGGTGAGAAACGGTCTTTTGATGGAGTCAGGTTGAGCGTCTTTTTATTTGTTTATGTGTCGTTTGTACTTATTTTTATGTGAACTGTGTTTTGAACTTCATACATCTTCCAGCTATGGTCTTTTTCTTCACAGTTTCTAAGAGATCTTTATATATTGTCTTCAATATGAGTTGCAGTAATATTTCCCTGTCGGTTATGTGTGTTTTGATTGACTTATGGTGGTGTCTTTTGCCCTTGGAAGTCTTTAATTTTATGTAATCAGATTCATTCTTTTGTTTATGGCTTCTGTATTTTAAGTCACAGTTAGAAAGGCAGTTTCTATTTCAGATTTTAAATTTCTCCTGGTACTTTTGTAATTTCATTTTTTTCCATTCATATCTTGGTTCATTTGTTGTTTACACTAAGGTATGTTCTGAGGTTTGGAGCCAATTTTATGTATTTCCAATACTCAGTTGTCCCAACACCATTTATGAAAAAGCTTCTATTTTCCCACAGTGTCGTAATGTCTACTTTGTTGTATATTAAATTCCTATGGGCCTGAGGAATCTATTTTTGGACTAACAGTTTTCATTTGGTCAATGTGTTGTTAACTACTGACATTTACATTATCTTTAAATATCTCAAAGAACTAGTTGTCCCCCATTGCTCCTCTTTTCAGTGTTTTCTTGGCTATTCTCTTTGTTTTTTCATATGAACTTTAGAATTGACATATCCTGAATTCAGAAAAATACCTGTTGGTACTTTCAGTGGGATCGCATTACATTTATAAACTACTTAGAGTTAAACTCTTTATGAGGTTGAGTCTTGTCTAAGATCATGTTTTCTTTCCATGTGTTTTTTCTTTAATGTTTATAGTTTTCTCTATATAATTATATATGTATCTTAAGTTTATGCTTATAAAGGCTTTCATTGTCTTCTATTGGTTGTTTGCATGTATGAAGACTGTTGATTTCCATATGTATTTTTAACAGCTTTGTTGAGATGTAATTTGCATAATTCACTTATTTAAAGTCTACAGTTCAGTGGTTTATAGGACATTCACAGAATTATGCAGTCATCACCACTCTGTAATTTTAGAACATTTTCATAACCCCCAAAATCATTACTCAGTTCCACCTTCCCCTCAGTCCCTGGAAACCACTAATTTCTTTCTATTTTGGAATTTAATATAAATGGAATCGTACAAAACATGTTCTTGCACCTGGCTTCTTTACTTAGCGTGGTGTTTTCAAGGTTTGCCCATGAGCATGTGTCTGTCTTTTATGTCGCAGCCGTCCCCCGGGGAGTGAAATGCTCCTCGCTGTGGCTTCATACACGTCTATAGTTTCCCTTTGCCACCCACCCCAGTGGGGTTGCGTGAGGGAGTGGGCTTCTGACTAAATCTCCAGCGCCGACCACTGCTTCCGGCAAATCCTTGGTATTCAGGAAATGGTTATCGAATGACTGGTTGGACCTATTATAGTTCTAGGCCACCTCTACTGACTAAAGTTAAAATGTGATTTCATTTTTATTTTACCCTAGGCAAAACCTAACTAGAGAGTGTTTCCCCTCCCTGGGAAAGTCACCGTGGTAATCCAACTGCACAGCAAAAACAATTTCACGTGATACCTGCTGTGTGATGATCAGCACTGCTCTTCCTTACACGAGAAAGACTGGGAGTCGCTGGTACCATTATCTTTTCAGGGGGATGTTTTTCAACCCTGTATCCTCTCATTATTGAGACTGCTTGGTAGCATGGAAGGTAGAGATGAGAAGTTCGGTGAAGGAGTTCTGGGCCTGGGCATAGGAGTGAGATCAGTCAGCTCGTATACATTTAAGAAGTCCTAAGTTTGCCCAGGGCTGTGTTTGTGAGGTGGTTGTGTGGACACAGGTTATATTTAACAATAAAAAATAGTGGTGCTGGATAAGCTAGCACTAGGGGATTGAAGAGAGCATCCCTGATGCGTACGTGACAACAGGGGCACGTGGGGAATCGCTGGACTTTGCGCTCAGTTTTGCTGTGACCCTAAAACTGCTTAAAAAAAATAAAGTCTCATAAAACTTTTTAAAAGAAAGCGTAACTGAAATACACATTAATATACATTATAGGAAAAGGGAAATAATGACATGCCCCCAAATAATACCAAATAAGCAATTATTATTCCTCATTAAAGTCATCGTGTGAAGAAAGATTTAATTTTAGGAATGGGTGAGGGTGTGTGCGTGTTGGGGGGGTGTTTGCAGAAGATTTTTGAGCATGTCCAAGCGTTTAGAGGCTGACAGGACTGGATGTTTATATTGCCACAATTTTGTTCAAAATACGTGACTTTTAACATGATTCTTGCCCTTACACCGTGAGGCGTGTTTGGGTACAGGGCTGGGCAGAGTGAGAGGGAGGAGTCCATTCGCTGACTCATTCCTTCTTTGCTTGGTGGAGGCAGATCGATCTCCCTCCAGGGTCCGGGCTGAGAGATGGGCAAGGTGGAGCATGGCACAAAGAGCACCATCTCCGAAGGAAGCGGGTGTCTGCACGGATTCACTAAGAACTCAACTGTTCGAGGTAGAAGCAGTATCCGGCGGGCTGATGGAGCAAAGCAGTGGTAGCTGTGGGTCTAACTTGAACCCATGGCTTGAAGGCCAGGGGAGCAGATTTAATCAGCCTGTACAGGAGGAGCATGCTAATGCTGAGCTGTCTCCCTTCGCACCTCCGACGGGGCTGCTGGGGAGTAGGAAATGGAGCCCGGACGAGACGACCTTCACTGTCTCTTCTGAGAGTGGGGTCGTCCCCATACCACCGAATGAGTCCGAAGCACGTGCTTCCAGCTCCCTTGCTCGTCCTGTCCCCACAAAGGTCCCGGTACACGCACTGCTGTCCTCTCTCCGTGCAGATTGGCGCTTCGGGTGGCATTTCCCTTGCCCCCGAGCCAGACCACGTTCTTCGCGCATCTGCTCGCGCTCCTTGGAGCCTGGGAGCCTGGGACCAAACCACTGTTGTTCTTAAACTGGTCTTGGAATTGAAGGACAAAGGCCTGAGGGACTGTGTCTCCTCTTCCTAGCACCTTCAGCTCCGGCCTTTGGGGGCAGCTTTCCCCCCACTTTCTGCGGGTGATTCTCAGGGAGGACTGGCTGGGATTCCCAGGATTCGATCTTAAGACGGAGCCGGCAGCAGCCTGGGTCCTTGCACGGTTCATCCTCGCCCCCCCCCCCGCCCCCCATTTCTGCGTCTGGCTCCGGGTGGCACCTGGCTTTGAAGTCAGGTTGAAGCCCAACAGGCGGGGCCGCTGGCCTCCTGTTCCTTGGTTATTTGGTGCAACCTTTAGTCTAGGAAAGCTGCCAGGGATCATTTCCAAGAATCATATCTCCCTGAGCGGGGCAGTTTGCGTTTAAATGCCTCCTCGCTGGCGCCTTCCCCATGGCACGACCCCATGGCACGACCCGCATAGTTCTAGCTCCTGTGCTAGTCAGGGAGGGCGGTCGGGGCCTCGTTGGGGTGTGTCGCACACATGCACAATGTCCCCATCTTCAGCCCGCGTCATTTTCTTAAGTGCGAAGGGTCACAGGTATGTATAAGCTTTCCTCTTGCATTTTCCCTGTTGTACCCAACCTAAAAAGAACTTTTCAGAGCAGGCTGGTTATTATGTTCTTGCTGGAAAATTGCATGCTGAACCACGAGATGTTCTCTCTGCCTGATCCCCAGGCGGACTTTGCCTTATCCCTCACGGCACTTGGTGTCTTTCTCCACTAGCCTCCCCCTTTCTTCTGCACCCCCAGTCTCCAGTGAGAGCCGTGGCGGTCTTCATTGGCGGGGTCGGGGCTGGCCAGCGACCAATACGACATGTAGGGCAGACGTCTGCCGTGGTGGCTCGTCCTCTCTGATTTCCAGGTCAGCTGACGAGCCAGCCCCTTCAACTGAGCTCCTTTGGAACCTGGATTTTTATTACTACCTGCCACTCAGCTTAACCCAGAGGTTTCTCTAAGGACGTGCCTGGGACGGCTGCTGCCCTTCGTTCCAGGAAGGCAGCCCCTGTTCTGAGCACTTCTCTCAGAAGTAGGTCTTTCAGCAGCATCCGAGGCCCACTGTGTGCACATCCGTGCGTTCATGTGTTTGCACGTGTGTGTATGTGTGCGCATGTACATACATGTGTGTGTGTGCATACGTGCATGGAGGTGCATGTGTGCATGCACATGTATGCTTGTCTGTGAAGCCCTGGGCTTGGTGGATGAGCTGAGAACAGAATAGGAAACACTTCCGGAGCACTTTAGAGGGGCGGAACAACCTTGGGATGGAAACCCAGATAGAGACCCCCTCTTGTGGGGTGTGCACTTGGAGTTGATTTCCTGATGTTGAGGACAAACCTGTGTTGTCTGCATGGTTTGTCACCTCGCTCCTCTTTGTGATTAAATCTGAGCTGCAGAAGTTCAGCCTCCAGCCGTGGTGTCGAACTGATGTTGGAAGATCAGGAACTTTCAGCCTGGAGAGTCTGAGGCAAGTCCCTCACATTTCAGCAGAGCAGTTACGACTGGGCCTCCACATGCTTGGAAGAGTTTATTGTTTTTTGTTTTGTTTTGTTTATGCTGTAAGGAAATATGGCTCACTGAGAAATAGGATTTGCTTTACAGAAGATGACTTTGGAGAACCACGTCCTCAAAAGCAAAAACAAACCTAAAGATACGAGCACTTAGGGAAGTTGGCTTTGGGTACTTTCAAGAAGATTCCGGGTTTTCAGCAGTTGAGAAGTGAGGTGGACGTGATTGGGCACGGAGGGGACAGGGGACAGAGGTGAGAGTGGCTGTGAGCGAATCCCGTGCAGGCACCTGGAGGGGTGAGAAGGCAGAGCAGCCTTCACACGCCCGGGGAGCGCATGCCCATCTGGCAGTCAGCATCACCAGAACATGCGAGAACGACATCTTTTTATTGTGCCGTGTGCAGGGCCAGTTGGAGGATGAAGAGCTCTCTGTGCATTACTTTTCAGCTGTCTTCCGGGACATCTATGTAAGAGCCCTAAAGATGCAAGAGAGCAGACCCAGGGTGGGGCAGCAGGAGCAGGGAGACAGCGAGGCAGGAGACGACGCAGCTGGGAGTTCAGTCCCTGTGCAGCCACAGGAAGGTGTTTCAGTGGGGGAGGGGGGAGCAAGTGGGTTGCAGAACAGTTCAAATAGTTTTTGAGCCCATGCAGATGTGCCTATTTGTGTCTGCAGCCTCTCAGAGGAGGGAAAAAAGGCAGAAAAGGCTACGTTGTTGCTGACCTGAGGAGGGTTGCAATTCAATGTGGATACAATTTTATCTGGTCCAGAGAATACACAAAGTGTACTTTTGAATGGACTAGTAAGCGTTCCTGCCTCCCTCCCTCCCTCTCTTCTGTGTTCCTTGATCAGGAGCTATTGTATATAGTGGAGGGAATTTTGGTACTGCATAGAGTTTCTAATTGTGCTTATCAGAGATTAACCTTTTAGCCCTCCCATGGAGTAGGGGAGAAACTGGAACGCTGCATTTTTGAGGTGTGTTTTCAGGAGTGTTTTAGTTCTTATGGCATCTACCTCTTCCAGCCCTTTGTCATTTCTCACTTACTCTTTTCTCTCTCAGAGTACATTTCAGTGCCTAGCACTTATCATCCAAATAAACCATTCATCCAACAAGAAAAACCTTCGCTAAAGATCCCCAGTTGTTCTTCTCTTTTCTTATAGGTAGAACTGGTACCGTGCCCAGCTCAGATCAATTACTGCCCAGGCACAGGAAGTGATTAGCCTATTTGGGTTCCCAAGGGGTGGCATGCGAATCCCCGGGGGTACGTGCTGGGCCATTCAGGGGTACAAGAAAAATCATCACTAATGGTGAAAAAACAAACAAACAAAAGAACAGTAGTTATGGAACAATAAATGTAAGTGTGAATCACTGTTAATGGAGACACTTCAAAGTTAGATCACAGCAGGGTGATAGCTGGTGAGGGCGTGGCTATGAGCCCTGCCCCCACACCGCTCTTCTACCAATCGTTAGCAGTTTCAGAACAATCCATTTGCGCCATTTCTAGAACTTTCCCAAACATATAAATACATCTGTAGTGAGACTCTTTGATCAGTTTAGTTACTGATTGAGTAAAAAGTAAGTGCATTGCCTTTAATCGTGATTCATTACAAGTAATATTTTTATTTAATGTTTAAATACTTGACCATCATTATCAATATTTAACTGTGTTACAAATATTGTAAAATTAAATCTGTGGTTTGTACTTTTAGTGTAGTCATTTTTCTTTCCTAACGTATTACTTCATTTCCACTGTTTTACATTAAGGTAGGCACTGAACAAAAGTGCCAGCATTTAAACATAGCTGTTTTAAAAACTAGGGGTACAATTTCTAGAAATGAGTTTATAAGGGGTCCACACGTGGGAAAAGGTTGGGGACCACTGGACTAATCCGGATTGGTCCCTGACTCCTGATGGGGAAGGTGGGAGGTTGTTGGAGATGGTTCATTCTGAGCCAAATGAGGGCTCTGCCAGAGAAGACAGCAGGAGCCCCGGGAGGGAGGCACCTCGCCATGTCTTCTTCAGCACGGTAGGTTTTTCAGCTTTTACTCTGTGTCTTTTTCTTTTTTTAACTGTAGCGTTCTCTAAATTTGGCCATAGTTACTATAGTAGTTATTTTTGTTGTTCCAGTCATTTAATCATTTAGTTACTTATTTTGAGGGTGCTTCTTTTGAGTTCTATTTAATTCATTATTTATACCTCACCTTGTTCTAGAAATTATTATTCATTTTACAGTATGAACACATACAATAACCGATACAGTGCAGAAAGAATTCAAGAACAGCACCAGGAAAATACAAATAAATGTAGAAGTTCAAAGCCAGGAGGAAAAGCATCACCGTCGTGAGGCCCCTACGTTGCTTTAGCTGAGCCTCACGTCGTCTCTCAGCCTCGTAGTGTCAAAGAGAAGGGGGAAATGGGGTCACTTCAGTAGTTGTTGGTGCCAGAGAAGGAAGGCATGGCAGGTCCTCAGGAGAAGCAGCGTTCGTCGTTATTTTAAAAATAACAGATCTAATGCTTAAGCCACTACTGCTGTGGTTGGATGCAGGGCCAGGAGCCCAGACACCAGAACTGCTGGTCGGCATTTCTGTCACCGTCTCGCTAACCATGATTTCTTCTTCGCTGGTGCATGTGGGTATAGAAACGGGGGGTGTGTGTGCACACCCATACGCACACCCATATGCTCACCTACCACCGTAGATCTAGGAGAGACCGTAGAGGGGCCGATCCCCTGCCCACCATGCCGCGTTCTTGTATTCTAGCACACGACTGGGGCGTGAGGAATTGACCTGGTATGGCTGACACCGTCTGTGGAAATTAAGGGCTCTATTTGAAACGCTCACAGAGGAGAGTTCTATTTTTGTAAATAGGATAATTGGGTAGAAAACTGTGCTAATATCTGTCTTTATTTAACCACTCCCAGGGACGAAGCCTCACTGTTAAAACCACAAGGCCATAACCAAGAAACCACCATTTACCCAGAGACGGTGTCATCTACGTGCAGGCCAAGCTATGAGGAGGAGTAGGGAGCCGAAGGCGGCCGCTCGGGGCCATGTTGCCCACCGGCGAGCGCGGAGGCGGGCACGGGCAGGCACAGGCCGCAGGGCAGAGGGCGGAGGGGCCGCTGAGGGCAGCACCAGCTCCCGGAAGGGTTACGTGGGCAGACACTGTGGAAGGGGGTTTGTCACGTGTCACGTGAGGTCACTGCGTCCCGACAAGTGGCATTTATTTGGAATAACCTGTGGCGATCCTCCACCCCTGAGCAGACATTATGGACTGTCGCACAGCGTGTGTGACAGCAGAGCAGGGGCGGGCTGGGGGCACACGCCACGGGCACCTGCAGCGCTCCTGCTGCACCGGGCGTAGCAGCCAAGGGCCAGGGCTGCGGCTGCGCAGTCAGACGGGCCTGGCTCTCGTCTCCAAGCCCGAGGGCCCTCCCTCACCACGTGGGGCCGACGAGGGCCCTGACCCGCATGCTCCCCGCGAGGTGTCATGAAGTGGCCGCACTCGGTCACTGTTGGTTATGAGAATGCTGGCCGTGAATGGGCATGGTGGGAGGCGGATCTCATGCCCCCCTTGTTGCAGATAGGTCAACTGAGGCTTAAGGAAGTTAATGATCTTGTTCAAGATCTAGTTAATGTCAAAGCCGGGATGCCAGCCGGGTTTTCCAGCACTCGGGCCTGCCGGCTTCTGTCTGATCCACGGCCCGAGTGTGTAGGTAGCTCTGGTGTCCTGTAACGAGGTGTGTGCGCTGCGACACCTTCTGGGTGCACAGTGCTCGGGGCGCTTTCTGTTTGATAAGCTCAGCAGTGATTTGCATGATGTGTGATGCTGTATGGTTTGTGTGATGTGTGAGGTTGTGTGATGTTGTATGATGTTGTGTGGTCGTGAAGCCCACCCACCCTGTTGAGAGGTTTTCCATTTGTGTTTGCCACACAGTCTGGAGAACGTACCTGTACGATGAGGTGGCTCGGCGAGCACGGACGAACTTACCGCCCTGGATGTTGTGACCGTGTCGGTTGTGACAGTTTCCTTTTGCACTTCCTTCAAGGTCCATCCAGGTTTTTCCTTTTGTTTTGGGGCCTCGTTAAATCTAGTGTAATGGGGTTGACTTGGCTCGATGTGTAATGGAAATAGCCTTATGTGGTATAAGCTTCTGCCTCGGGTCACCACCTGCTCCCACAGAGCCGAGTAGCTGGTGGCTTCTCACGGATCAATGGAAGGCAGATTGTGTCTCCCGGAGGACTGCTTTTCCTGGGAGGCTGTGAGGGTCTGATACAGGTTGAAGTGGATACCCCCTGCTGAGCTCACATGTGGGTGTCCCAACGCCTTGTGCCTCAGAACGTGACCGTATTTGGACACAGGGTCATTATAGATGTAATTATGTAGTTACAGTGAGTTCATACTGGAGTGGGAGAACCCTAAGCTTGCGTAACTGGTGTCCTACCAGAAGGGGGAAATTTGGACACAGACGTATACACAGGAGGAACTTATGTGAATATAAAAACAGGAACACGGGGGTCAGGCATCCACCATCCAAGGAACGCCCAAGATTTCCAGAAACCACGAGAAGGTAGGAGACAGGCAGGGAACCAGTCCTCCCTCACAGCCTCAGAAGGAACCAACCCTGCAGATACCTTGATCTTGAACTTCTAGCCTCCAGAGCTGTGCGATGACAAATTTCTGTTGTGGAAGTCACCCAGTTCCTGGCACTGTCACAGCAGCCCCAGCAAACTAATACAAGGCTCATGGAGAAATAGTGACTTTAAAACTCCTGGAGTGAAGTAAGAATCACTCCTGAGCTTTGGTTAAAGTTTCCAAAGAGCGTGCGAGTTCAGGGAGTGTAGAAAGGAGACAAGCGTCACGGACAAGCGGACCAGCTTCTGAAGAACGTGTTTGTCGTGGGACAGACATTGCCCTGAGCACTTGTACCTCATCGAGTTTCTTAGGGAAAGCAGTTTGTCCATGAGGCTTGGAAATCTGTTCTTCAAGACTACAAGGTGCCATTTCTTTTTAAAAATTAGCCGCCTACAATTTACATCTCACTGTCTAAAGCAGTTGTGTCTAATAGAATTTTCTGTACTGAACATAACGTGCTATAGCCACACTCTCCAAAATGACAAGCCACTTGCTCCATGTGGCCACTGAGCACTTGAGATGTGGCTAAATGTGCCCGAGGGACTACATTTTTAATTTTTTCATTTAAATTTGCATCGCCGCTTGTGGCTAGCGGCCACCGTGTTGCACGGTATAACCCTAGGACAGAAGGATAGCAGGGGGATAGGGCCCCCAAGATTTTTTGTCAGCCCACGGGGGCGGGGCTGAGTTAGCTGGTCACCCCGGTGTTGCCAGTGCATTTGCATGTGGTCCTGTCCTCGGCTAACGGGACTCTGGGGAGAGTAAAAGTGAAGTCACACCAGCAGGATTTTCAAGGCGCTGTCCCCAGACGGTGCTCCTACAGGACTTCTCAGCGCCCAGGTTACCCGGGACTGCTTAGCACTCAGCAGAGAACGTGGGAAGGAAGCCAGCGGACTGAGAAGTTGACCCACGGGCCGTGGGCCAGCCCCAGCGTCCCCCGAGGGGCCTGCGGTCCCGACGTCCCCGAAGGCGGGCGGGTCGCCGGGAGGGTGTTGGCCCCGTCGCCCGGTACCTGCCCTAGAGCCCCGCCCCGCTCTGTGCCGCGGCCGGGGGACACAGAGCGGCATCAGGTGGCACGCCGGCCGAGCACTGTTAGCTGCACTTTCCACTGGCAAAGGGCAGTCCCCGGTGCATGTGTCGGCCGGCCCAGGACAGATGACCATCGTCATTGTGTCACCACGGGCTGCGGCTCAGTGCCCAGTAACTCAGCTTAGTCGTCATTTGGATTTCGCAGAGGCATCAGTGGTTCGTCAGATCTTACGGATTTTCCAACCCCAAGACAGACGAGGGGTGTCATGCGGAGACGCTCGTGTCGCCGTGGTGCCCGCCTCTCCCGTCACCCCATGGGCTGGACTCTCCCCGCGCGGGGCTTCGTGGAAGGAGGAGGCAGAATCGCCAACTGAGCCGCAGGTCGTCGCGTGTCCGGCAGCCATGTGTGGGTCTTGGAGCCGAGGTTCCCGGTGGAGACGAGCCTAGGGAGGGAAGGGAGGTCGAGGGCGAGCTGCCGTCAGCACGGTGGGCAGCCTGTGCCACGTGCACGCGGGGCCGTGGGCGAGTCGTGGCAGCTAACAGCCGCTGCTCATCTAGGTAGCGTGGCAGCCTGTTAACCCACCGAGGCACAGGCT
>PVJL010014338.1:0-28464 GCA_004026885.1 Lyroderma lyra | reverse complement strand
ACCACCACGAGTCACAGCAGGGAGCGCAGGGTTGGGAGGTGCTCGGAACACCGGGGCCGGGCGGGGAGGGGAATGCTCCAGATCTTGTCGGGGGATTGGGTAACCCGGCCGGAAGGGGCCGATCATATAGCCCGGAATGGGCGGGATTTTCCGGAGGCGGCAAATCGTGAGGAGCAGTTATAACCTTCATGCTGCCTGCTGGCTGCTCCCACCGGTGAGGCCCCAGGGGCGAAGGGAACAGGGGTGGGGGCAGGGGTGGGGGCAGGGGTCGGGGTGAGAGTGGCCGAAGGAGGTTGGCCCGGGTGCTGACCCCCCAGTGCGTTCCTCCTAGGCTCGTGGCCGAACTGCAGGACGCTCTGGACGCCTGCGCCGAGCGACAGCAGCAGCTGGAGCAGAGCATGCGCATCTCCCGGCGACTACTGCGGACCTGGTAAGCGGACCCCAGGACCACCTAGCTAGGCCTGCCTTGGGCCCTCAGAACCCCTGTCAGAGCCCCCAGGCTAGGAAGCCGGGCTTAGCACCCACTTCCGAGTTGCCGGTTGTTGGTGCTCCCCACTTTCTCTGCAGGCTGTGATGCTGGGGGTGTCTTCTGAGGCCAAGCGACGCCGTGGTGTCTGTTAGGCCTGGGTCCTGCCTCCTGGCGGTGCCAAGGCTGCCCTTGTCTTCGCAGGGAACCAGCCGAGACTCCAGCTCTGGAGCCAACCCCACGGCCAGAAACTAATGAAGAGACCACGTCTCCAGGTAAACCTCAGCCACCTGCTTCCATGCAGTAGTGAGGAATCTCTCCTGGGGAACAGTAGTGAAAGACCACTGCATGCCTTGTCTCGCTCAGCTTGCACACCCAGCCCCCAAGACCTCATGGATCTGGAGCTTCTGACTCAAGCACTGGAGAAGGCTGTACGGGTGCGAAAAGGCATCTCTAAGGCTGGAGAAAAAGACAAGCGAAAAAGCATCTCTAAGGCTGGAGAAAAAGACAAGCGAAAAGGCATCTCTAAGTCTGGAGAAAAAGACACGGCTGGGTCCATTGCCACTCCTGCCAACACAGCTTCTGCCTCATCCTGGACCTCAGAAACAGAACCCTCCAGGGGCATCCACCAGACCAAGGTGCCTGCCAGGGGCCTCCCTGAGTGCAGGCTTCTGTCAGTGGGGGATCGAACCTGTAGGACAAGAGGAGCCCAAGCTGCCAAACCTGGACCAGGCCTCAGGGACCAAGAAATAGTTTCCTCAGGGGCTCCTCAGGCCCCAGAAGCTTTCACACTCAAGGAGAAGGGGTAGGTTTCCCTAACCCTCACTGGAGGAACTACCATCTCTACCTGATCAGACCCTGGCCAGCAGCTAGAATCGGATTTGTGGTGACAGGGAGGGCAGGGCATTGAGCTGGATGTTGGTTCTGGGTGCCACTCCATGAGCCCATGCCCTGAGGCTGAACAGAACAGCTGCCTATGAAGGTGCTAGGTTTGAAGAGCTAAGGCCCGTCTCACTTTCCTCCCTGGCTGTCCAGTGCCCTTTTCTCTTATCCACCCTGGGAGCTCAAGATGGACTCTACTTGTGGTACCTTCTGTTCTCTTAGACTGGGCTGGCTCTCACGGTCATTCTGGAAGCCCTGTCTGGGGCGGTGGGGGGAGCCTCACCCCTGATTGGCCTCTAAGCAAGGAACAGGGTCTGCAGCCCTGGAAGAAAGTAAGGCTGCTCTGAGCACTGGCTTTCCCGACAGGACCCTACTGCAGCTGCCCATGGCGTTCAGGAAAGCGGCTTCCCAGAACTCCCGGTGAGGCTGTCTTTTGGCTGGGTTGGGGCAGAGGGGAGAACCGGGAGGCTTCCCACTAGCTCAGGTTCATGTTGGTAGGACTTTTCCAGCAGATCCCTCTGCTTTCTTTGGTGGGTGGAGAAACTACATTAAGAGAGTCTGTCCAGCTAAGAATGTGGTAGTCGCTTTAGACTAAGTGAACTTTGTAAGCTGCAAGACTTTGAGCAAGGCATTTAGTGTCTTTGAGTCCCAATTTGTCTTCCATGTGGAGGTGACAGTAATAATGCTAGCTTTGTAGAGATGTCTGCACTGAGCCTGGTACAGAGCCAGGACCCAGTGCTCTTAGCAGTCATTGTAGTTACTAGTCGCTGCCAGTCCCTTTCCTCTTCCTCAAATTCTTTTCCAGTATTTGCCAGAGTGGGTCAGTGTCCTCTCAGTTCCCTGAAGCCTCCCAAGGCTCCTTGACACTCAGCATAAACAGACACTCCAGGCTGGGGCCCCTCCCTTGGCCCTTGCTGGGGTCTCTAGGTCCAGCCCAGCTGGCTGGAATAATAATTTCTTTCTGGTTCCTGGGGTACCCATATACCCATCCCAGCCTGTGGGCCCAGCTCAGCTCTGAACAGACCAGCGACTCCATGGATGCCACTATAGCCTCCAAAACCCAATTCCTCCAGAAAATAGAGACAACTGTATCCTTGCTGAGCTTTCTGGAGTGGGGAATGGGAGTGTCTGGCTCTAAACCTGGTGAGCTTGAGGAGCAACTTCAGGAAGGCCTAGAGCCACTCCCAGACCCCATCCTTTGGGTAGAGGAGGGGCCTGACTACAGCAGAGTTTCCCTGACCTGTGTCCAGTCAGGCTGGCCTCATTCCAGGCTCAGTGCTGCAGAGGTGGAGGCAGAGGTGGGGAGCCTGTGGAAGGCTTGCTCACTGCTGAGACTGCGAATGGAGGAGGAACTCGCAGCAGGTCAGTGGACCTTAATACAGGTCTCAGATCAGGGTGGGAAGGGCTGCAGGACTGGCATGAACACTGCCTACCCTCCCTGACTCTTTTGTAGACTTCACTGACCAGATACAGGAGTACCGCTGCCTGCTCACCCTGGAGGGATTGCAGACCATTGTGGGACAGTGTCTCCACAGGCTTCAGGAGCTTCAGGCTGGTAAGACCTCACCCAACCCTGGCCCATGCTAGAGGGACTCTTGGAGGGAATGGGGGTGGATGTCAAGTTCTTCTGGCCTTGGGCAACTTATTGAGACTTAAATAGCAGCCTAGGAGCAGAGGCAGGCAAGCCCTTCCCTACATCACCCCACTGCCTTCTGAGTCCTCCCTAGTTTTCCTGTGGAACTCATCGGGACAACTTCCCCACTCCATTCCCTCTCCAGACATAGAGCCTCACCACTTTTAAGTAGTTTGTTTATTTGTCCAGTCATTGAAAAAGTAGCATGTGAGAATCAAAAATGTACTGGCAGATGACTCACTGGCCTTGCAAGAGATGGTTATGTTTGGACAATAGGCTTTCATCCAGGAGGCAAAGGGTGACATGGCACTACTTTAGAGGAGAGTGGGGAGGAGATACCTGGCTCCAGCCCCATGAGGCCACATACCCCTGTCCTCACAGCAGTGGTGGAACAGCAGCTGGAGCTGTGGCCTGAGAGGAGACTCCCTAGGACCTCATTACCCTGTGGAGGAGGAGCGGTCCCTATCTGGAACCCCCAGTTACTTCTCTACTCCAGCACCCAGGAGCTACAGACCCTGGCAGCCCTCAGACTTCGCGTGGCCATGCTAAACCAGCAAATCCACCTGGAAAAGGTATTTCCAAAATAGGGTATGGGAGTCGATGATGATGCCAAGGGAGTGTGGGTTTGGTCTGAAGCTTATGAGGGCTCAAGAGCCTGCCTGCGTTCCTCCCCAGAGGACCTTCCAGGATGATGGGAGCCTCTGGACCTGTGCACATGCCAGCACTGGCCAGGCCCAGGGGCAGCAGGATACAGCTGGGAAGTTTTGGAGGAGAGAGGGCTGGAGCATGGTGCCTTCAGGCCTGCCTTGGAATTGCCCCATTCCCTGGGCCCACCTGTGGGGGCCCTGGGCTAGCTGCCTGGGACTGGGCCCCCTTCATCCTTGGCCCTGCACCTCCCTCCAGGTCCTGATGACTGAACTTCTGCCCCTGGTGAGGACGCAGGAACCACTGGGGCTGTCCTGTCTGGCACTGTGCCGGGCTGTGCACAGCCTGCTCTGCGAGGGAGGGGAGCGCTTCCTCACCATCCTGCGAGATGAACCTGCTGACTGAGCTCTTCCTGCGGCCTGCCCTACGCCCAGACCTCAGGACCCTGGAGAGTGGGCAAGCTGGTTCTGATCCCAGGACTCTTGGGGAGAATGCCCTATCTCTGATCAGAGTTAACAGGGATTAAGGGGATTGTCACTGGTTTGGTGGGCCTGGGCCAAAATGCTTCTACTACCTGTACAAGCCAGGTTGCCAGGGTGAAGCAGGGACAACCGTCAGGCTCTTCCTCAAGAACTGGGGCCCTTTTCACAGCCGCTGAATCTGGTCAGGGCTTGGCTTGGCCTTCCTCAGGCTTGGGGAGACTAGAGGCCTATGAAGGGCCTTTTCTTAGCTACCTCTCTTTTCTCTCACTTCAGACTTAAAAGCCTCTCGTGTGACATTAAAACTACTTTAAAAAGTATATGTATTTAAATCATACCAAGGTGGGACTTGGTATGTGCGCTTTTGTTTTCTTTGTGTTGTTGATTACCAAGAATATATCAAATATACTTACAAAGAACACACATATCCCTTCTGTACTTTAGGGCCCAGAAGGCAAGGCCACTCTGGTTAGACTATACCGAGGACTCGCCTCGTGCTTTTGCCCTAGCACACCTGAAACCCCTCCCCTCAGGTGCCTAGATCTGTACTGGGCTCATTAGAAGACAGAAGCTTCAGAGCTGTATCAGAATATGCAGCCACCATGTGCCCACAGCCAAATATCCTGGTACCTGTACCCACTTCCTCCTCCTCAGCTGTTGGTGTGGCTGGTGTGGGCCCCCCAGGAGGGAACATTCCCTTTATCCATCACCCCTTACCTGCACCACTATCACTTCTGGGACTTCTACCTCCACTAGGGAAGGAATCATTGCCTTAGAAGGCAAGAAAGTATAAATGTCAAGGTTGTGGCCTCTAGGTTTATACCAGTCACAAATTTTGATTTACACTGACTTGTTTGAAGCTATGGGACTTCCAGCAGAATTCTTAAGGGCTGTGCGCCTCAATTCCCAGTGTTGTCCCCACTGTCATATTGGGGCAGGGGGTTGCATGGAACTAGCCTTGGGGCTAGAGTAAAGATGAATGAGATGATAAGTGATGCCTCATGGTGCTGGGCCCTGGTGAGAGCTGGGAGGCTGTGGCATTCTTTAAATAAATTTACTGAATACCTATAAGGACCAAGCACGATGCTCAAGAGCTGGGGCACTGACCTTTAGTGTGAACAGTGACCACAAGACAGAATAACACCAGCCTCTATCCCGAAGGACCCAGGCCCAGGAGGCAGGTAATTCCTGGAGGCCAGGTCTTCTGAGAGTCAGATGAAGTGTCAGAGGTATGAGAGATGAACTGGGCAATGTTGAAACAGCCTCAGGTGGCTCCAGGTCCCCTGCATGAGGCCCTTACCTATAAGGAGCCACACAATCTGGCAGGCTAGAAACCTGGGACATGGAGTCCTGGGTTTTGAGGGCTGCTGGGGACCAGATGGCAAAGTAGGAAAGGAAAAACCAGGTACCTCATTACAGTGAGGGGCCTCCAGGGAGTGGAACAGCTCTGTCCACTGCCCAGAACAGGAACTGCAGAGAAGGAGGAGCCTGAGGGAGAGCCACCCCTTCCTGGCTACTCCATTGCTGACTCCAGAGCTTCAGAGCTTCTGCCCACGTATTCAGATCTTGGGGAATCTTTAATCCTCAAAGTGAATCCCACTACCACCCTGTTACTGGCCACCCCAGGATGAGTTTCCATAACAAGTGGCCTCCACCAGAATTATTCCATCCAGTGATGAACTTGGTTTATTGTTCACCTTCCCTACTGGACCTTTGCCCCACAAGGGCAAGGGTGCTGTTCACCTGGATCCTTGGTCAGGCCCAAATGGGCATCCAGAGATCCATCTATCCAGGGCTAGTCCTAGGCACTGATGGTGTCCTGTGGACCAGTGGGGTCCTGGGCTTTCTTGGGCAGGGAGGTGCCATGGATAGCATGAGGGAGGTCTGGGTAGGCCCCAACACAAGGCGCCCTGAGCAGAAAAAGGAGATCCACTCCAGATTAGTGTCTGCCCATCCCAATTCCACGGTCAGGTGTAGAGGTAGCGGCAAACCACTCCCCCACTGACCTCCCTCCCCATCCACCGTGGTTTCACCTCTTCATCTGCTCTGACGTGACAGGTGGAGTAGAGTAGGGTGGGACTGCACCAGCATCTACATCAACCCGAATGCGCCCGAGTCCCCGCCCGCCAAGCCCGGTAGCCCTGCGCGCGTTGCTCTTGGTCCCCAGCGGTGCGAGGAGCTCGTGGCCGCGCTTGGTCATGCCCTTCGGCGCCGTGGCCTTGCCCGCGCCACTGCCACCGCCAACACCTTCTCGATACGCAGACCCTGCCAGGACCTTGCCCAGGGTGCGTCGCTGGCCGAGCTCGGCGCAGGCCTAGGGCCCCTGGCTGTCGCGTTCCTGTGCAGGCACGCTTGGTGGCAACGGCGGCGGAGGGCCAGGCGCGGCGGTCAGGGGAACGCCTTAAGACCGCGCGCGCGCGCGCGCGGGGCCCCTCCCCAGCGAGGTCGGGCAAGCTGGGCACCTCCTCCCTCTGGCCCTTGCCTGGGCCAGGCGGGCTCAGTGGGCGCGGGCACGGAAGCCCCCCCCCAAAACAAACAAACAAACAAACAAACACCATTCCCTTCTGAATCCTTGGAAGGCCCGGGAGGAGGGGTCTATGAGGCTAATTTCCTCCCCTCCTCCTATAGACACTGCCCGTCTCGCACCCCGCTTTCCGCCCAATATTGCTTTTCAGCGTTTCCCTTGGTGCACAGAGCTAGCTGTTCGCGACCGCTGAGCCGACCGCTGGTTGAATCTGCCGGGTGAGCAGAGCGGCGGCGAGCCGCGGACTCCGAGTGGCCACACTCCTCTGGGCGAGGAGCAGCGTGCTGTGCCCCTGTCCCCCAGATGTCTGTCTTTTCTATTGTGCTGGAAGCTCCCCAAAGCATAATAGGAGCTCAATAAATAAATGCTTGTGCGATACGTGACAAGTAGTGGTTTTAAAGCGTCTTGCAGGGACTGTAAGTCCTGGGGTAGGCCAGGAGTATTTGATCAGTGAGCCTTTAAAGGGAAAGACCCGAGGCCCTTGAGGCCTCCAGCTGTCAGGCCCCCTCAGTCCCTTTTTCAAAAGGGACCCCGCAGGCCCCCAGTCAGCAGCTATAGACCAGAGTTGGGGGAAGGAGGGTATAATACAATGGCCTGAGGAGTTATAGGTGGGGGGCGGGAAGACAGAGCCTCCTCTAAGGTGCCAGGAGTGGACAGGGTCAGCCAAGAGGTGGGAGGAGGGAGAGGCCCCAATCAAGGGCTGGGTACAGGTGGCCAAGTCCACAAGGAGCAATGAGCCTGGGCTGGGGGCTGTGGGGAAGGCCCCCCTAACTCCCATCACACCATCTGCTGGGGCTGCCCTGGGGGACAGAAGAGAATGTGTGTAGGCCATTCCAGGGAAGAAGCCTGGCTGCCTGCAGCCTCCTCTCTGGGGAGCTGGTGGTGCAACCGGCCCAGGGCTGACCCCCATGAACACCTGCAGCAGACTGAACCTCGTGGGCCTCTTTCGACCCACACCAAAAGCCACCAGATGTCCTGCAAACCCTGGCTCCAACTCAGGAGGAAGGTGGGCTGCAGACAAAGCCTTCAAGGCTGATGAGAAAGGGAGAGGGTGCTTCCCCTGCTCTCGCTTCCTCCAGGATTTCCTTGGAGACTTGTCTCAGGCCCTGTGGAACTCCTGTGTTGGACCTGGGTATTTCTCCACACTGTGGCACCTCCTTGCTTCTAACAGTCCCAGAAGGATCTACTGCAGCACCTACTCTCCCACCAGGGTCTCTCCCATCCCAGGCAATGTTTGAGGATGGCAACCAGAAGCACCTTCAAGAGGGTGGCAGCACCACTTACACAGACATACATATGTGGGGTTCTCCACCAGCTGCAGGGCCTGGTTTGGTGTCAGACTCCCAGCTAACACTCCAGACCTCAGAGCTGTCCCAGGTGTGTGCCCTGCCCCATCCTCATGGGGCCCCTTCCTGGGATGTTTGTTCCCCCTCCATCGAGGGCCTCAACGTGGTTGGTAAAGGGTCTCTCTGTCCAGAGTGATTCCTGGCCCCTCTTGGCTGGGGACACTTTCAGCTGCAGCTGTCTCATTCCCAGGCTGCCTAGCTGGGCTTCTGCCTCAGTCTCCCTGCCCAAACTTGCTGATGTGTGGGCCAGGCTCAGGGGTTCTGACACTGAGACATCTGTGACCAGGCCATTCCCATGGATCAAACCCCACTCCCTACCTCTCCACAGGTGACCAAGCCCCTGAACCCCAAGGGGTCCTGCCACCTAGTGGGCTGTACCCCCCTACCCACCCATACACACAGCTTCCACTTTCTCCCTGCCAACTTCGAGGGTTGGGCCCACTATGGTGTTGCACTTAGACACTCAGAGACCCAGGGACAAGCATTTGGGAGACACTAGCCTCATCGCTTAGGTGAACTCAGGTCGGTCCCAGGGGTGCAGTCCTTCCTGAACATAAGTCAGGAAGAACGCGAGCCTGCTTATCCAACACCCGTCTCCCCCACAGTTCTGCAAAGTTGAATAACAGGTATATGGCCAAAAGGGAAACTGAGTCTGAAGCAGGTTAAAGAATCTGAATCACACAGCTGGAAATCGGAGCAGCTTGGATTAAATATCAGACCTGGTCCCGATCCTGGGTTCTTTCTGCTAGAACAGACAGCTGCCTTGGGGACACCCCACAAACACCAACGTGACTTGGCTCCTCTTGCCTGAGTATGCCCTAAACAGCCATCAGGGAGCATCCATCCCTCCTTCAGCTTTCAGACCCAGGGTTCTCCTGCCTGCCTGATGGGCCTGAGGGAAAAGGCCGCCAGACCCCCGCCCAGAACGTAGCACAGCCCTAGGAGCAGTCAAGGCCTGGCTGCGGGCCGAGGACCCTGCTGGGTGGTCTCCCACGGGCTGCGTAGCTGAGCCGCCCCCTCCAGACCCCTCCCGCCAGCGCATTCCTGGCTCCCCGGCCCCTCCCCCGGCTCCCGGGCCTCCCAGCCCCCTCCCCTGCTGGCCCAACCAATGTCTGAATCTGCTGCTGATTCCGGCAGAGCGGACGAGGCCCCCTCCTCTCGCCTCCCTCCTTCACCGCCCCAGCAGCCCCGCCCCCGGCTGGGCCCAGGCTTGCGCCCGCTGCGCCCCCCACCCGCTTCTGGCACAGCTCGCCCGCCCTCACTGCAGCCAAGAGGAGGCGGCGGCCAGGGTGCCCCAGGCCCCGCCCGCCCTCGGCTCTTCCCGGGAGGCCGGGAGACCTGCTCCATCCACCCGGCCCTCGGTGGGTGAGTGCGAGCGGCGGACGGCGGGTGGAGCCTCCGCAGGCGGAGGCGCCGGGAGCGGGGGCGACGCCTGTCATCGCTCCAAGCCCAGCGGGAGGACGCGCCAATATCCCTGCTGCTACGCTTGGCCCGGGGCGTGCCCGCGGCTGCTCCCACCTCTGGGCCCCGGCTGGGGCCGCCTGGGGGCTGTGGTTGCTCCGCATTGCGGGTCGGCCGACAGAGTCTCGGACCCGGTCTCTCTCCCTGCGAGGACAGCGGCGTGGGGTCCCGGCTGGCTGACCCACGGCGGCTCTGGCCATGCCCGGCTGGCCCTGGGGGCTGCTGCTGCTGACCGCTGGTACGCTCTCGGCCGCGCTGAACCCGGGGCCGCCAGCGCCCACGGACCCCTGCCATGACGAGGGGGGTGCGCCTCGCAGCTGTGTGCCGGGCTTGGTGAACGCGGCCTTGGGCCGTGAGGTGCTGGCGTCCAGCACGTGCGGACGGCCACCCACGCGGGTCTGCGACGCCTTGGACCCGCGGCGGGCACACCCAGCAGCCCTCCTGACCTCCGCAGGGGGCACCGCAAGTCCTGTGTGCTGGCATTCGGACTGGCTGATGCAGGTCCCACTCAACGTGACCCTCACAGTGCCCCTGGGCAAGGCTTTTGAGCTGGTGTTCGTGAGCTTGCGTTTCTGTTCCACGCCCCCCACTTCGGTGGCCCTGCTCAAGTCACAGGATCACGGCCGTAGCTGGGCCCCGCTGGGCTTTTTCTCCTCCCACTGTAGCCTGGACTATGGCCGCCTGCCTGCCCCTGTGGATGGCCCAACTGGCCCAGGGCCTGAAGCCCTGTGCTTTCCTGAGCCCCAGGCCCAGCCTGATGGTGGTGGCCTTCTGGCCTTCAGTGTGCAGGACAGCAGCCCGCCAGGCCTGGATCTGGACAGCAGCCCAGTGCTCCAAGACTGGGTGACTGCCACGGACATTCGTATAGTGCTCACAAGGCCAGCAATGCCGGGGGACCCCAGGGATTCCCCAGCCATGGTCCCTTACTCTTACTCAGCCACTGAGCTCCAGGTGGGCGGGCGCTGTAAGTGCAATGGGCATGCCTCGCGGTGCCTGCTGGACACCCAGGGCCACCTGATCTGCGACTGTCGGCATGGCACTGAAGGCCCCGACTGTGGCCGCTGCAAGCCCTTCTACTGCGACAGGCCATGGCAGCGGGCCACGGCCCGAGAAGCCCACGCCTGCCTTGGTGAGGCCTTGGAGGGTGGCCTGGGGATCTTGGACCCAGCCAGCCTGCCCCTGACCCATCCTTCCCTGCAGCTTGCTCCTGCAATGGCCATGCCCGCCGCTGCCGCTTCAACATGGAGCTGTACCGACTATCTGGTCGCCGCAGTGGTGGTGTCTGCCTCAACTGCCGGCACAATACTGCTGGCCGCCACTGCCACTACTGCCGGGAGGGCTTCTATCGAGACCCAGGCCGTGCCCCAAGTGACCGCCGTGCTTGCAGGGGTGAGCCTGCCACCAGCCACCTGCATACCTTCACCCTCTGGTTTCCCATCTCCTCAGATGGGTTTCTGACCATCCCACCCTGTTTTCAGCCTGTGATTGTCACCCTGTTGGCGCTGCTGGCAAAACCTGCAACCAGACCACAGGCCAGTGTCCCTGCAAGGATGGAGTCACCGGCCTCACCTGTAATCGCTGTGCCCCCGGCTTCCAGCAGAGCCGCTCTCCGGTGGCACCCTGCGTTAGTGAGTGATTCTGCCCTCCTTAGGCCACCCCAGCTTCCTGCTGCTGCCTACCTGTCCCCTGACTCTGCAATGCCCCTCAAATCCCATCCTATTCCCAGAAACCCCTGTCCCTGGACCCACTGAGGACAGCAGCCCTGTGGAGCCCCAGGGTGAGTGGTCACAGATTAGGGTTCCAGACTGGCATGTCCGTGGGGGCTACGGGTTAAAGGGGAAGAGAAGGGTGGGGGAAGGAGGTGGGGACCTGTGCCAGCCTCCCTACTACCGCTTCTCCACCTCTCAGACTGCGACTTACACTGCAAACCTGCTCGTGGCAGCTACCGCATCAGCCTAAAGAAGTTCTGCAGGAAGGACTATGGTAGGCAGCCCTCAGCCCTCAATCTTCTCACTTTGCACTCGCGACTACTCCTTAGGATACCCTTGATCCTTTTTGGGCCCCAAGGCCATCCCCGGTCTCTCAGGTCCCCCGGTCCCCCAATGCCGCTGGTTTCACCCCTCAACCCCTGGTGGCCTCTGTGTGTCTCCGTCTGCGGTGAGTGGCCTTTCTGTGGTACCTGCGTGCAACGGGTGTCCTCTGTGTCCCTCCTCCGCCCTCCACCCCGTCCGCGAACTCCCTGTGTTCCTCCGCGTGTCCCGCCCCCTCCTAGCCTGACCCCGCCCCCTTCTCGCCCTTCCTCCAGCGGTGCAGGTGGCGGTGGGCGCGCGCGGCGAGGCGCGTGGCTCATGGACGCGCTTCCCGGTGGCCGTGCTCGCAGTGTTCCGGAGCGGCGAGGAGCGCGCGCGGCGTGGGAGCAGCGCGCTGTGGGTGCCGACGCGGGATGCGGCCTGCGGCTGCCCACGCCTGCTGCCAGGGCGCAGATACTTGCTGCTGGGGGGAGGGCCAGGGACCGCAGTTGGGGGTTCCGGGGTCCGAGGGCCCGGGCTCAGCGCCGCCCGCGGGAGCCTTGTGCTGCCCTGGCGAGACGCGTGGACGCGACGCCTTCGGAGACTGCAGCGGCGCGAACGGCGAGGGCGCTGCGGGGCGGCCTGAGTCCTCGGGGAGGGCTGGGGCCGGGCGGGGCGCTGCTCACATATTAAGGCGTACGTTGAACCAGTGCATCAGCTTGCCGAGGAGTCTTTGCTCGCGTCGCGCGCGCCGCCATCTAGGCCTCCGCCCTCCCTTGGTGCCTCCGTACCCAGGAGGGGTGTGATGGACGCAGTGACACAGAAGAATGTGGTAGCCCCAAAGAGCTGCTTCAAGCATTCCTTTGGCAGCTGTCATCCCAGAGTACTCCTTGGTCCCACCATTCTCGCGCTATCTGCCCACTCCAAGGAGCACCGTGATACCCTCAGAAGGCTGTGAACCCCCCCCCCCGTGGGGCCCAACACTTTGGGGCTCTACGAACACCCCAAGGGCCAATATGCCCCACCTCCCCGTGATGTCGTGGTTCCTCAAGAACGTCCTCAACTTTCTAAGAGGCACTGTGACATCCCCAAAACAGTTATGAACCCCCTTGTGAGTCCAGGATCTATCATGTATCTCAGAACATGCCAAGGTTCTCTGTGATACCACCCCCGAAGGACTCTGATCCGCCAGAGAGCGCTATGACTCACTGAGCGGCACTGTGGCCGCCAGAGACGCCCGGGGAACCCCATGGGGCTCGGCAACATTGGTTTCTTCGCCCCCTATCAGGACCCGCAAAGGGCGCTGTGACTCAAGGGTGGCGTTCTTTGGTCTCCGTCTATCCTGCCTGTCACCTATGCCTGTCCAGTCTTTGTCGATTGGGCGTCCGTGTCCGTGTCCGTTGCGTCTCTGCCTGTGTACAGCTTCTTTCTTGGCCTGCTGTGTCCCTGTCTCTTGTCTCCGTCCGGCTGTCTCTTTCGGCCTCTGCCTCGTGGCTCCTCCACTACGGTCTCGCCCCAAGGACCCTCTGCATCCTTTCTCACCCCGCTCTGTATCGGACGTCGTGCCAACACGGACGCACGTTCCCTGATCTACTACACATAACCCGGCGGGGTGATGACTCCGGCGGCAGCCCTCGGGGCTCCCGATGCCCCCGGCCCTGCCCTCAGCAAGACCCCGCAGGCCCCCGCCCACTCCGCTTTTGCCGGAGGAAAGCGCTCGCGAGCCACTGCCCCTCCGCTTGGGGACGCGTCCTGAGCCGGCGCATGCTCCCGCCGCCCCGCCGCGCATGCCCAGAGCCCGCTGCGGCTGAGACCCGCGGCGCCTGGGGTGGGCAGCGGCGGCGCGTGCTTGGCGGGGGCGGGGCCGCGTGCGCGCGTGCGCAGAAAAGCTGGCGCTCAGTAGCGCGGCGAGCCGAGGAGAAAGCGGTTCTTCGGGGCGCGCAGCTGGAGGTGGGTACGCTGTCGGTCTGGCGGGCGGGGGGCGTGGCGACCCTCCGAGGGGGCCACGAGGCCTCGAGGACTGCGGGGCCAGGTCACGCTGTCACTGCGGCGGGAGCGTGCTGAGGGAGGGGGCGTGGGGGCTGGACTGCAGGGCCCCGTCCGCGCGGCCGTCCGCCTAGCACTGCCCGCCTATCCCGTGCTGCCTCGCGGACAGAGTGCCAGGCTGGGCACGACGCGGGGCCGGACCCGACCTCGGCCCCACTGGACACCCACCCCAGGGATAGGGCCGGTGCCCCCGACCAGCCACTGTCTGTGCGCGGGCCAGCCCAGGGAGAGGCGCTGGTCGGGAGTTTTCTGTGTCACTCCTTCTTCCGGCCACTTTCCGTCTCTGCGGGGAAAGAAGTCATCTTTTGGGCTTGAAATTACAACATTCTTTCATAACATTCTGCCGTCGAATACCTTCAACTGCTCCGCTTACAGCCCTCCGCTTGCCTCAGGATGACATGCCCACCCAGCATCTCAGTCCTGTCTGGTGGGTGGCCACTGTGCCGGGAGACAGCATTGTTTCCACATGGCCCCTGGTCACTGCTATCTGAGCCTTGAGTAAGCACAGCTGGAGGTCGGGGATGGGCTGCACCTGGTTATGGTTTTTGGTTTTTCTCCTGGCAGGGATGGTTACTGGTGGCCTGGGCACAGGTTTTCTTGTGACCTTTCTCAGTATGGAAACAGAACTGTTGTGGGCCTCCTGGATTGCTTAGTGGTGTACTAGAAACAGCCCTGGTGGCTGATGTGGCTGTGGTTGTGATGCTGGTGTTGTGGTCTTTCCCCAGATGCTTATTCCAAGTCATTAGTCTGTCTGCCTTTCCAGGGCCAATAGAAGCAATGGAAGGTGGTTTTCCTTATGTCACTATATGTTTGCTCCAGAGTCAGCAGGGACTTCCAGGCAATTGCAAAAAAGACCATCTCATTATTGGGCAGATGTAGCTATTTCCTGCACTTGAGGGTAAGGGATTCTTCTTCACTTTCTATCCCCAGCACATAGTAGGCACTTTTAAATGTTTGCTTAATTGTCTTGAAGACAAGTATGCAGGTTCTTTTCATTTTAAGAATGAAATGGTAGATCGATAGGCTGAGAGAAACAAACCCAGGTAAGAAAAGATCAGGAAACCTTATAAATGTATTATTACAGTTCACAAGGGTTTACAGCCAATGCAATGACCACCACATACACTTCCTTTTATTCTGAAGGTTGGTCTTCATCTAATCTTCTCAGCCCTCAGATAAAGCCTTTAAGTGAAGTGCTTATCGGTTAGTGAGTGCTCTGTTTAGAATCTTGTCTCCCTCTGTGAACAGGGCTAGAGGCCCCTCACATTCATCTTTGCTCCCTCATTGCCTCGTTTGGAATGGGCAGGGGTTACCTCTGAATGGTTGTTGAACCAAGGTGCTAAAACTAGTGGTTTTCATCTGGGAGTAAGGGTGACCTTCAGGAGATGTAGAAGTAATCTGGTAATCTAGGCAGGCTCTTCATAACAATAATAAAATTCACCTCCTGGACCTGCAAGTTCACCAGCAGGTGGGCCTCGCCAGCTCTTGCTGACCACACCTGCCAGGACTGTCTAGAAGGCCAAGTGACCTTGGGCACTCATTGTGCTTCTAATTTTTATTACAATTTGACCCAACTGCAGATGCCATATTTAAGTGTTTGCTTTTAGATGGTTTCTGATTTAAAGTACACAAGGACAACAAAGCAGGTTATAAAAAAGCACTTAACATTTACCCTGTTCAATGTTTTACTTGTTTGAGCATACCATTTTTGTTATGACAACTCTGTACATGGAAGAAAGAAGCCCTTTTTAACTTGAAGCAGCAATTTCAGTGACTGTTTGAAGTGTTTCACTTTCCAAATGGAGATAGTATCAAGGAAACAAAATCTCAACTTTTACAAAGAATCAACTTGAATTCATGATTCAGTGGTTTTTAAAATTTATTCTAGACAAGTTTATTGAAATCATACTTCACACAAGGAGGCCCTGTGCCCTATGTTCTGTAGCTACAACGTTGAGTGATTATCTGCCCTTAAAGAGCTTATAGTACAGTGAAGAGATGTGCCAGTGAACTGTGGCACTGTGGGAGACACTCCCAGAGAGGTGAACAGAGCTTGCTTTGCGCACAGAGTGACATAGCTGGCCTTCGGTGGAGGATGCTGAGAAAGGCTTGAACTAAATTTTGAAGAACGAATAGGAAAGGCAAGACCATGGGAAAGAAAGAGACTCTGGGCAAAGAGACAATATGCGTGAAGTGACAAGGGCACAGCCTACCCACTGGCTGTTGGGAGAAATTCAGTGGGTAGCTCTGGTGGTTGAAGTAAAGAAAGAGAAATGAAGTAAAGGAGCTGGGCTGGTGGCAGATCCAGAGGGGCCTTTAGTACCAGGCCAGAGTTTGAATTTTATCCTGAGAGCATTGCTACCAAAGGATCTTGGGTCTGTGACTGATCAGATTGTATCCTCCACAGGTGCCCAGGCAGTGGTGGCCAAAATGGGTTAATGAAGTGCTGCACTGAGTTGAGGATGATTAAGGGATCACTATGGCACAGCTAGCAAGATGTAAGGCTCAGCACAAAGGAAGGGCAATAAGGTACAGAACAGAGAGCAAAACCATGAGACAAGTCATTGTAGGGATTGGGGGAAGGGCCAGGGAGATAGGAGGACTTAAGGAACAGTGACTGGCATCTGGGCCCCTAGCATACACACAGTGCAAGAAGGGGGCAGGCTTGGGGGCAGGTGATGACTTTTATTTTGGACGTGTTGAACTAAGGGTCAGTAAAACGTCCCAGCAGTAGGTAGATATATGTTGGTCTGGCACCAAGGGGAGTGTACTGAGCTTGAGAACATTTGGGGGACTCCTTCCTGTGTGGCAATGAAGCCAAGGGTGGGGTGGGCAGTCCCAGAAGAGTATGAAATGAGAAAAAGAAGACAGAATGCTGGAGGCACCTAATGTTTTATTTGTGTAAAACATAGAATAGATAAGCTAACAGAAGTCTGATTAATTACCCCTTTCCTTTTTGGGGTATAGGAATAGCATAGTGGGCTTTTTATTTCTGTTTAGTGGCATCCAGCTAGCCTTTGGTGGAGACAAAGCCCCCATTTGTTGGTTAGGTGCTAAAGGTGTAAGAGGTCAGACAATTAATTTTGAAACTCATCCTAGAAAAAGTGCTACATGCCTCATAAATATTACTAAGGTCACCTTCCAAGTACTCCTGTTGGAAAGCTGTGCACCGATGCCAGTGCCTAGTTCACCCTTCAAAGCAGTTTTAGAACTCTTTTTCTGGAATGGCCATCAGAGCTGTCGTCATGCCCAAAATCTGACCATTAAGTTTGCGAACTTGCCACCATGCTCTTACGTTGGCAGCACAGATAAGATCTCATTCTGTCCTTTGCAGTTATGGCTCTCTGCCTGGTTGGATACTGCACAAGGATCTGCTGGCAGGAGTCACACTTTACTGAGTTGTTTGTACAGTGCTGCCAACATAAGCACACGGCAAGTTCGCAAACTTAATTGTCAGATTTTGGGCACGATGACAGCTCTGATGGCCATTCCAGAAAAAGAGTTCCAAAACTGCTATGAAGGGTGGACTAGGCGCTGGCATCGGTGCATAGCTTCCCAACGGGGGTACTTGAAGGTGACGCTAGTGATATTCAGTAGTGAGGCATGTGGCACTTTTTCTATGATGAGTTTGTGAAATGTAATTGTCCGACCTTGTAAAATCATGTGATTGATTCCAGAGACCTTCCTGTCTCAGATGTTTATTTGCCTTTTGGGAAACTTCCAGGTAGTCACTCATCTCAAAGGGCCGTACTTCCTTCTAGACAAGGGGTTGGTCCTCTCAGAGCATTCTCACACTTAGATCTCTGGGAAAAAAAGGCCTTCTCAGAGCCAGAGGTAGATCCAAGGTTGCAGAATTCTCAGGTTTCTCTGTGCTACTGCAGAATTAGCAGCAGGTAGGACTTTGGAAAGACTGTTGATAACAGAGGCCAAGTATGTGGGGGGTCATCCCCGTCTTTCTCCCACACTGAGGGATGGTGGTGAGGAAAGGCTGATATTGCGAAAGTAGCCCCTATCTGACCACAGGGCTGGCCCGGCTTCTGGATAAGTGCATGGGTCATTATTTTTGTCTCTGATAACCTGTTCCCTTAGGGGTCATGAGACAAGATCTCATTCTGTCCTGTACAGTTATGTCCCCCTGCCTGGTTGGGTACTGCTCAAGGATCTGCTGGCAGGAGTCACATGTGAGCAGTCTTTGTTTCTCCCTCTATCCCACCCAGGTGTGCTGTCTCCTTTTACAGGTGGTTGAGAACACACTACCTGTATTGGCCTGTTTCCCATAACCTGAAACTGTGTGTCTTCCTAATTGTTACACAGTTTTAATGGGGAACCACACACAGTCAAGGTTTGTTTACTGATAGGTGATTCTGTTACTAATAAAAGCCCTTCCCTGTAGAATGTTCAAAATGTAGCTCAGTGGGGTCCCTAGAGGCTAGGATTCCACGCTCTCACCACCGCTTCCTGGGCTCAATTCCCGGTCAGGGACCGCCCCCCCCCCCACACACACACACAGAAAGAAAAGGAAAAAATAAATAAATGTAGCTCATTCCCTGCATTCCACCAAAAGCTTCCCTCACCTCTGTCCCTTAAGCTTTTCCTTGAATCATTTTGCCCTTGCTCCCTCATTCTCCTCTGACAGGAGACATTCCAGCCTTCATATCTTGGTAAAGCTGTGGGCATTAGAAGGGTCTGGGTGTTTTACATTAATTCTGCCTCCGGCATCCTTCCCCGTCTTCCTGGTTTTTCCCTCCCTACCCCCCAGCATGCAGGAGCACTTGGCTTCTTCAGCAGCCTGGTGAACCCCAGGCCTCTCTATCTCAGGCCCTTTGGCTTCTTCGAGCCTGTGAGGCTAGATTGTAGAATTGTCTTATAATCTGAGCTGCAAATGGCACTCACCAGCCTGCCCCCTTAAAGCTGAAGGGCTTGCTGGCCTCTGAGGGCCTCTCTGAGGCCCTGTTCTGTGCCCACGCTGTTTCTACTGCTTCTTGCCACATCCTCCTCCTCCTGTACTCAGCCGAGGCAACACGGCTCAGGAAGACTTCCCTATCCCTCTTTCCTCATGGGCTGGGGGCCTGGACACCTTCTGTTTTCCCCTCTTAGTGCCTGAGTTGGCATGGCCAGTACACCCATGGCCCTCCCTACAGCCAGAAGCTCACTGAGAGCTGGGGCTGGGCCTTGCATCTTTATATTCCAGTGCTTGGTATACCAGCATGCAGGAAGTGTCTCGAATGCCTATTAAAATGATTAAGCCTGCAAGACTCCCTCCTGACCTGGCTCTGTTGTCAGGTCTAAAAATACTTATGGAGAATCTGCTGTATGCTTGGCCTTCTGAGGCGCACCTTGAAGACACCATGCTTGGAATTCTAGCCAGTCAAAATTCTAATGCTGTTGACAGCCAGATTCTCTTCCTCTGATTCTCATTCTCTGCAGCTAGCTGGTTTATCCTGTGCCCTTGGGAAAGGGAGTGGGGATGTTTTCCCGGATCTGATGTTGGGAGGGCCTTTTGAGTTCAGAAATAAAGATCCTGAATTAGCAGAGCCCCATTCCAACCCCAGCCCCAGCCTGTGGCTGGACCAGACCAAGCTGGGGAAAAGGTGTTCTGCCCGAGGAAAAGATTCGGGGAACTGTTTTGAGTGACTAACAAGGTTGGGACTCTGCCCTTCCTGAGGCCCCATGCCATAGGCTCAGGTGCCATTGGTAAGACCTGCATTTGAACTCCTGAGAGGCGGCAGGCAGAAGGGCCAGCCAAGTGACCTGGGGTGCTATGACTAACACCTGCCATTAATGGTTACACCCTTTGTACCTGGCACGTGCCCTCCATTGTGTGCTACTAGCAAAGGGGCCACTGTCAAGTCCCCTAGTAACTAGCTGCCTGATGGTCACTGTGGAATGTCAGTTGCCATTAATATTTGAAAAATCCCTATGCTTTGCTTCAGGGCTGAGGCAAAGCGTGACCTGCCTTCCAATCATGAAGATACCTGCTGGGAAGGTCCTATACCTACAACAAGTTGGTGAATATTCCCTGTTGTTGTTATTTAGAATTAAATTTTCTTCTTGGGCACAAGTGGTTTGAAAATTTTCTGTATCTCCATCTGTTTTCTTCTCATTTCCTTCTTGGGTACACTGAGTGTTGTGTAAGATACTAAGGCTCAAAAGTCACAGTATAGTAAAAGAGCTGGACTCATGAACAGGTCATCATAATGGCATGCCAGGAGTTAAAACAGATTTGGACAGGGAGGAATAGAGTTCAGCAAAGGTACCCTCAGCCCTACCCAGGAGGTCTGGCAGGGCTGGCAAAGGAGGGGGCATTTAGGCTGAAGCTTGAAGCAGATTGGACTGAGAAGAGAAAGGCAAACAGATGTGTCCTGCCTTTCTTCCTTCCCGACCATGGATATATCCTTGTGCATGTGACATTGGGACTGCAGTTAACACTGTGCCTGAGGCTTCTGAAGCTGCCTTTGGAAGGCAGGGAGAGCAGGGGATCAGGAAATGGTTTCAGGTATAGAGTTGGGCAGAGCGTATTGGGAGTCAGAGCTGAACACGTTGGAGTCACACAGAGTGTGCGAAGGATGGGAGATGTTCAGAAAAGCAGTTGGAGGTATGGGACTTGAGTTCATAAGAGGATTTTAGTCTGAGAAGAGGATAGAATGCAAAAGGGCCATTTAAGAGACAGGCAGAGGGACTGGATCAGCTGCAGTCAGAGGAGTGAGGACACAGACAGACACAAGGGAGGGGTTTCAGGAGGCCCAGGGAGAGGAGAGCGGAGAGCAGTGTGGTCAGCTATGTGTGCTTCAGGGTGATAAGGGCCCAAAGGTGTCTGTTAAACGATTTGGCAGCTGGGCCCAAAGGTGGGAGGAGTATGGCCTGCTCTTGCCAGAGCCTTGCCTGGGAAGGAAAGGAGAAAGAGGAGAGGCAGAGCTGGAGTGGAGTATTGGGTTTTGGGGTGGCTATTTGGGGTCTGTCTATATATAACAGCAAGGAGGGAGCATTAAATATGCAGGAGAGTTGGAGTCCCCAGGAGGTGAGGTCCAAGACCAAGGATGGGGGTACAGATCAAGGGCCAGGGTCAGAGAGGAAAGGAAGCTCCTGCCTGGCACCCCATTCTTGGGAGAGAGGAAGGGTGAGGGGTGAGGTAAGCTAGAAGAAGGTGCTGGTGAGGTGTGCCAAGAAGGGCTGCCAGGTCGTGAGCAGGGCAGCATGATTTTTCCCTTCACACTGGTGTGTGAGCATGGAGGAGGGCATTATCAGGCTGGCTTCTCCTGAGATTTTGCCAGTGGCTGAAACAAGAACACAGGAGGGGCTTGGTGGAATGGGTCTAGGCTGAACAGGCAAAGACATAAAGCTACAAGTGGCTGGTGGGTAATGGAGATGCAGTCATGCAAAAGGTAGGAGGGCAGGGAAGAGCTCTAGGAAGGGGTTCTATGAGACTGGAGTATTTGTGAGCCATTTCCAGGGCTGACTAGGGTATGGGTAAAATGGTAGAGATATAAAGGCTTCTGAAAGTGAGGAAATTCACACCAGAGCTGCCACCTCAACCCTCAAATGCCCTGTCGTGATGGCAGCCTAGGGAAGGAGGCCATGAGCTGGAATGAGAGGAGGTTGGGTTCTAGGGAGATTCTGGAGAGAGGGGTGCAGGGTCCTGGGGAAAGCCCAGATGTGGGGAGAGGCAGGGCCCGGGAGGGGGTAGGGGAGCTGCTTGCTATTTGGCTAGGGAGCATTCTGGGAGAGGTTGAGCAAAAAGAGAGATGGGAGTTGGGGTGAAGTGGGTAAAAAGCAGGGCAGCACAGGCAAGGGAATGTGGAGGATAAATGACAGTGTTCACTTCAGTCGGTGACAATGTCACCAGCAGCCATCTGCAGAATTGGGAGTCAGCCTACAGCTGAGACCTTGGGTTGGAAGATGAGTGTCTTCCATCCAGGGTTTCAAACAAAGTCCTGAAGTTGTGTCTCTGGGGGTACAGCAAGTTTCTGGGGTGGGACTGGTCATTTCCCTGGCCTCTTCCCATGGGTAGATAGGAGAATTGGGCCTCTTGTGAGGAAATCAGATTTGACTCGGGCTTGAGGACGGTTCCAGCATAACATCCCCCACCTGGCCAGCTGCTTCATATCACAGGCACTCCGAGCATCTCCTTATCAGACAGTGAACATGCCCTATGTGTGTCTTTCTCATCCTCACACACCTGAGAGTTGCAGTGGAGTGCCATCATCACCTATGCATGATTGTACCCTGATGCCAAGTAGGTATCAAGGGACTCATTCTGCTGGGTCCTGACTTGCTCCACCTCACTGGGGATCAATCACCTCTAAGGTAGAAGGACTACCTAGAGAGCAAATGTTCTGAATTCTGTTCTGGGGAAACTGATAGGAGTGTGGATTTCTTTGTCTAGTGGAACTCCTTAGGCCCAGAACAGAGCCCCTTACTGCCCCTCCTTCCTGTCCCCTTCTCAGCCAGTCGTCTGCCAGGTTGGAGCGGTAGCCTCCTTCTTCTTAGTTCTTTGTTTCCTGGTCCCATTCCTGTGAAACGGATGTGCGATTACTCAGACTAGAGAGGAAGAACTGAAACACAGCAGCTGACACCAACAGCAGATCATCCTGTCCTGTGGCATAGTGACTAAGGCCCAGCCAGGCCAAGCCCTGGGTCCTTGGACTGTGAGCTGTTCCTGCAGTCAAGGTGGGGTAGTAGTCAGGCCTGGGCTGGGTCGGGGCAGTAGAAGGGAGTAGGAATCCGGGTGAGTGCCAGCCTCCCTTTGCACAGGGATGTCTCTTACCTAGTGGGACCACAGTTGGCCCTTCGGTGGCATCTGGATGTGTGTGGGAGCCATCTGTGAGGTTGCATGGGTGACAGAAAAATTCAGGAGCCAAAGTGGGTGTCTATGCTGAGGGCTGGGTATCTGGGCAGGACCTCAGGACAGCAGCCCCGGGTTCTGCTTCCAACCTGAGCTGCTCTGGCATTTGCCTGAGAGGCATCTATCATAACAGGCACTTTGAACTCCAAAATGGAGTGCTGCCTCTGCTCTACCAAAATCCCCGCCCCTGGGCCAGAATTCTGTGTTCATTGCTTGAGTACTGCCCCCCACCGTTTTGATCACTTCATCTGGTAGAATTCAAGCCATCTTCTCCATCCTCCCTGACCAGCCTTGGCCCAGCCCTCCTTATGCCTCCTCCAGCAGGGGGATTTTTAAAGAAAAAAATTATGTCACCTTCTGCTTAGACTCTCCTCCTGCTGCTCCATGTGTGAGAGTGACAGCCACTCTCCTAATGTAGCTGGTATGCAAAGCCACTGCACCCTCTCATCCAACCTCCAACCACTCAATACTGCCTGTCTGAGGCTCTTCAGTTTGCTGTGCCCTCCCTCACGTACCCATCTGCCCCTCTCCACACTGGGCCAACTCCCCATCTTTCTGGTACATTCGGGGTATGATTGTCCCTTCTGCAGTGCTTGTGTGGAGTCAGTCTCCTGCCTTGGTGGTCTACCAGAGCCCTGTTAGGCTTCATAGCACTTCCTGTAAGGACTCTGATCATTAGTCCTCTCAAGAGCTGTCTTTTACTCTCTTATCCCAAGCGCCCTGCCCCAAACCCAGCACAAAAAAGGCAACTCACTGGAAGTTTGTCAAGTAAACAAAAGTTTGGGGCAAGAGGAGTCATGCTAGGATGCTGGCCCCCCCAGGAAAGGTGGCCTGGATGGGAGATACAGCACCCAGTGTTGGTAAGTGGTTAAGATGGAATTACCCAGATATAATGTGAGGGTCTGTGTTTGTCACCTGAAAGCTAGTTTGTTTTCAAGGCAGAGGTCTCATGATTCATCAGACCTGGGGCAGTGTTTTGGGATAGCAACATAGCATTGAGAAACCAGCCCAGAACTTGCTGAGGAGGGAGCATGAGTGGAACTGCTGTCCTGGGTGGAAGAGGGGTCTCAGGCACTGTGGGGTTGCCATTATCGCTCTGTAGGCTGACAGACCAGGGATGGTTCTCTCTGTGCTTCGGGTCCCTTGGGTACCTCTCTGTATCCCCCATTCCCTTATCTCTAAGCTTCAGCAAATCCCTGTGCCATGAGGTTGTCTTCAGGATTAAAGGAGGTAGAAATGCAAAGCTAAATTGCCTGAAGCCAGCAGCTGTGGAATTTGTGTTCAGTGGCCCCTAAGGATGGGATTGGAGGGGTTCCTGCTTAAACTGCAGCTACTTGGTCCTGTTCCTTCCTGCCCCACTGTCCATAATAAGCTCTTGCCCTTCCTTCTTTATCTGCTTTCCCTCCCACCCTGCTCCTGTCAGAAATCTACTTGATGAGTCATCACGCAGAGCAGAGCCCAGCCAGCGGAGCCATAGAGCCTGCTGGTGCAGGGGGGCCTGGGCTCCTCCCACCCTGACTAGCCACCACCTTCTTTCTGTGTGTAGCTTTGGGGGTTCTCTGTGGTCTGTGGGCTTGTAGCCACAAAAAGGGACCCCTAACACTTTGGGTCTTGCCTGTAACCTTGGAAGACCCAGGATGGTGTACTTTGGCCAGAGGGAGCATTGGCCATCAAGACAGAAAGGGGAGCTTGACAGAGATGTCACTGACATAACAAGATAATATTTTTGGGAAATAGAGGCCACTCATTTCCACTTTTGTTTTTATTTTTCTTTTTAAGAAACAGCTGCTTCCCGTTAGGTAGCCTGAACTCTCAAAACAGGCATGATATTTTTGAAGGAAAGGGATATGAGGATCACTGGAAAGGGCTTTATGGGTGGGAACAGCAGCACAGCAGAGACAGGGAAGCAGGTATGTTGGAGAGGCCACTTGGAACATCTCTGAGAGATAGCAGGGGACCTATGTGGGCCTGGGGGAGAACCTTGGTGGTGGCCTCCTGTGGTTACACCTCTCTCACAAGGAGGGGTATGCTCAGGCCATTCTATAGGCCTTGACCTGCTAGAACCCTGTCACTCCCTAGCTATCTCTGAGTAAGTGCCAGGCCAGGGGTCCCCCAAGAAGCAGTAACAGTGAGAGGCCCATGGGACATCTGAGCTGTCCTGGCATAACAGGCTAGGCTGAGTGCTTTCTATAAACAGTCTCAGTTAATCCTGACAACATTTGGCTTTTAAATACATCTGTTGGATCACATGCCTTCACTGCTTCTCACGCACAATCAAAAATCCACATATAATTTTTGACTCCCCAAAAACTTTACTAATAGCCAACTTTTGACTGAAAGCCTTACCAATAACATAGTCGATTGACACATCTTTTTTATATTATATGAGTATATGAGGGCTGCCCGGAAAGTGTTCATATTACATGGCTTTTTTTCCAGACAGCCCTTGTATATTTATATGCTATATTCTTAGAATAAAATAAGCTAGACAAAAGAAAATGTTATTAAGGAGACACAAGAGAATGGTGGCATGAGAGGGACCTCCAAAAAACTCCTCTGGAGATTACAACTAATAAAACACCTAGACCTCAACCAAGGACCCACTACACAACACACAACCACAGCTAAGAAACCCACATGTTGCATTAAGGTACCTGCAGGTGGGCAGAGGGTTAAACAAATGAGAAATAAAAGGAAAAGCGGGGAGCGGCTGCGCGGTCCCACTTATAACTCTACTGCTGGGGAGGGAGGAGGAAGAAAGTGGCGGGAGAGTGCTCTGGGCCTTACACCATCTGTGGGACAGAGGAAAGGGGGCCCAGAGGCAGGGCGTGAGATACCACAACCACCTCACTTTGGCACCAGGAGGTGCAGACCAGTCTGCAAACTTCAAGGGCCGGACTTTACTCTGATTACCAGAGGAGGGGGAGCAACTGGGTGGTGAGGAGCTGCAGTGCAAATGCTCCGGCTGAGAAGAAGGAGAGAGGGGGCTTCACGCGTGTTTCTCAGCCCACAACCAGGGTGATACGAAAGACCAGCAAACAGGACTGATCCCAAAGTTCAGGGCAGAATCTATGCATGGGGCAAAAAGGTGCAATCACACCCAAACTCCCTGCATGACCCCTGGAGCCACAGGAAGAAAACTAAACCACAAACGCGCCCCCCCCCCCATAGATCTCTCTGCCCAGTAACAACAGCAAACACCAAAGAAATTATAGCTGGGAGGGTCCAAAGAGGCTGCAAATATGGTAAACCATAGAATTAAAGAAATAGGGACAGATGTCCATCAAAACCGAGCTCAATGCAATGATTATAAAACTGCTTAAGGAACTGAATGGTAATTTCAACAGAGAGATAGCAGGTATTAAAGAAGACTTACAAACCATTATAAAGGACCAGAGAGAGATAATGACTACATTAACTGAAATGAAGAATGGAATAAAAGTCGCTAAGTAGATAAAATAGAAGCGCAAAGCAGTGATGTGCAGGAAAAGCCAGCAGAAAACACCCATTTAGAACAGATAGATATGAGAACCCAGAAAAATGAGGTTGGTTTGAGATTCTTCTGGGACAATTTTAAGCAGAAGAATATGAGAATTAATAGGTGTGCCGGAAGGAACAAAGGAAAAGCAATGGATCAAGAAATTATTTGAAGAAATAATGACTGAAAAATTTCCTAACCTGGCGAGGGAAATGGACATACAAGTCCAGGATGCACAGAGAATCCCAAACAAGATGATCCCAGACAAGAACACACCAAGACACATCATAATTAAAATGACAAAAGTTAAAGAAAAAGAGAAAATTCGAAAAACAGCAAGAGAAATGCAAATAACAACTTATAAAGGGATTCTCAGCTGATTTCTCACCAGAAACTTTACAGGCCAGTAAGGATTGGCAGAAAATATTCAATGTGATGAAAACCAAGGCTCTACAACTACGAATAATGTATCCAGCAAGGCTAGCATTCAAAATTGAAGGGCAGATAAGGAGCTTCTTAGATAAGGAAAAGTTAAAGAAATACCTCACCACCAAACCATTACTGTAAGGAACGTTAGAGGGACTTCTTTAAAATGGCAGGAGGGATGGGAGAGTGGGTAAAATAAGGGAGAGGGATGGAGAAATTTAGTTTGATTGTTAACATAGAATCAAAAGCAGCAAAGAAACAAATCTCATGGGCAGTCAATAATTCAGTAGTTACCTGAGGGTAAGTGGGAAGGGGTAGGGGGAAAGGGACAAGGATACAAATATGTAGTGATGGAAAGAGAACTGACTGGGTGGTGAACACATAACACATAGAAGATACAATGTAGAATTATACACCTGGGACCTATGTAATTTTTACTAATCAATGTCACCCCAATAAACTTAAAAAAAAAAAAGAAAATTATTAAGAAAATCAAGGAAGAGAAAATACATTTACAGTATTGAAAACAATCCTTGTATAAGTGGGTTTGTGCAGTTCAAATCTGTTTTGTTCAAGGGTCAATTATATTTTCCCACATTTCTTTTTTTCTCTCTCTCTCTTTTTTTTTTTTTTTGTTTTTTGTTTTTTTTTGTTTTTACGCGGGGGTGGAGTGGGGGATAGTTCCCTGGCTGGGAATCATACCCAGGCCGTGGCGTTGACAGCGCTGAAGCCTTAGCCACTACACCACCAGGGAACCCCTGCATTTCAAGTTCAGGGACCTGCAGGCAGCTGGGGCCAGCCCCCTCCCTCAGGGCTAATGGAGAGGTGCCACCTCAGAGAACCAACCTGGCTCTCACCCCAATTCCTCTACAGGGAACTTGAGGGGGTGGGTGTGGCCTTTAGGTGATTGCAGTGTTTGTGGTGAGCAACCATACCCTCCCTCCCACTCCTGAGGCCCAAGGAAAAGTGGTTTTCCAGGGCACCTCTTGGCAGGGTCCTGGCTGGCTACCTGCCCTGGGCTGCTGGGGAAGGGGCAAGTAGAAGTGAGAGTGGGAAGTCACCCACACCCTGGCCAGTGAGCCCAGAGTAGGAGCTCAGCCCTCAGGTGTTGCATGGGCTGTGTGTGGTACCTCAGTTTTACAGACAGGCACCTACTATTTGGCGAAAAGGCATGGGTTGCCTGAGGTTCAGGCAAACAGGTGGTGGAGATGGACTTTGAAGCAGGCCTGACTGACTTGAAACTGAATCATTCCTGCTTTCTTTCTCTCCCTCAACCTTTGTCAGAAGCTGGGGGACTCTGGGGAGCAGGTGGAATAACCAGGAGAGAGCATCATTTCAACTCTAAACTTTGCCTCCATAGTGTATCCAACCTGGATGATTTTATTTTAGATCTGTTTTCCACCTCTTGACTTCCCCTCCCCAGTAGCTAGCCTTAACAGTCTAACTCGGCTGTGAGTATGTGTGTAAATGTAAGAAAAGGCTTTGTAGGATATGCACCAGTGTGAGCAGTGGTTGATTATCTTAGGTGGAAGAGGGAGTAGGATTGAAGGGGTAACGTAAACAGGATTTTACATTTTTACTCTGTGTGTATTTTTTGACTTTTTTTGTGCTTATGCATTTGTATAAAAAGAAACCTAAGGAAACCACCCTGTACCTGATTTTACAGATGTCTGAGGAGGTCATTGCAAGCCTGTTTACCTTTTCGCAGGAACACCATGCTCTCTTTTTGGATGGGGTCTTGGGGAGGAGGCTATTGGGGGCCCAGGGGACTCCTTCAGGGTCTCCTGCATGTGTCCTTACCTTGGAGTCCCTCTGAATCCAGTGTCCCTGGGCAACTTGCTGCAATAAACAAAACTGTGTGGTCCTCTCTGAAGGAACTTTGCAAAGTGCATTAATTGCTTTTGGAGTTTCCAGTTTAATATTCAACCCGAATTTGATGCCAGTTGAGTGAGGGTTGGCGCTGTCCTGCCCTGCTCTTGTTCTGTTTATAAACACGTTTATTGCCCAGAGAAGGAGCTGGTTCTTTTCACACAAACAGGATGGGCCTAGGGTCCCTCCAGAGGTTAATGGGCCCAGAACCTAGAATGAAGGATTTAAACCAAGCTTGTCCAACCTGCAGCCCAGGATGGCTTTAAATGTGGCCCAAAACAAATTCATAAACTTTGTTAAAACATTATGAGATTTTTTTTTTTTGTGACCTTTTTTTTTTTTTTTTTTTTTTTTTTCC
>PVJL010014337.1:0-28470 GCA_004026885.1 Lyroderma lyra | reverse complement strand
CAGAAGAACTAAACAGACACTTCTCCCATGAGGAAATACAAATGGCCAACAGACATATGAAAAAATGCTCATCCTCATTAGCTATCAGGGAAATGCAAATCAAAACCACAATGAGATACCACCTCACACCTGTGAGAATGGCTGTTATCAACAAGACAAGGAATAACAAGTGCTGGAGAGGATGTGGAGAAAAAGGAACAATGGTACACTGCTGGTGGGAGTGCAAACTGGTACAACCCCTGTGGAAGGCAGTGTGGGGGTTCCTCAGAAAATTGGGAATGGAGCTACCATTTGACCCAGTAATCCCCCTTCTGGGGATCTACCCAAAGAACTTGAAAACCTTTGTCCGCAAAGACTTATGTACCCCAATGTTCATTGCAGCACTGTTCACAGTGGCCAAAACATGGAAACAACCAAAGGTCCCTGCGACAGACGACTGGATAAAGAAGCTGTGGTACATATACACAATGGAATATTACTCAGCTGTAAGAAAAGATGAAATATTGCCATTTGCAACAAAATGGAAGAACCTGGAGATCATCATGCTAAGTGAAATAAGCCAGACAGAAAAAACAAAGAACTGCATGATTTCACTCATATGCGGAATATAAAACTGAAAGCAAAGAAAAAAAGAAATGAACAAACATATAACCCATGAACCCAATCAATAGTTTAATGTTTTATTTGGGGACGAGTGGGTTAGGGAGGGGAGAAAGGGGAGGGGGTGGGAGAGGAGAGGAGAAAGCTAAATATAAGGGGATGGAAAGAGAAGTCACATTAGGTGGTGAACTTATTATACATCAAGCTGACAATGCACTGTAGAATTGTATGCCTGAAACCTATGTAATCCTTGCTAACAGATGTCACCCCAATAAGTCTAACAATAAAAATGAATTAAAAAATAAATAAATAAAAAATAAAAGAGGAGTCTTAGGGCTTGAAAGGGCATTTCCCTGCAGCCCTGCTCATGGAGTTAAACCAGTGCCATTCATCTGGGTGGATTCTGCCCTCCAGCACAGCTGGCAATGTCTGTGGACAATTCGATTATCACAACCTTTGGGGAAGGGGTCTACTGGCACCTAGTGGGTAGAGGCCAAGGATAATGCTGTCAGGATGGCCCCATGGTACAGAATTGTCCAGCCTTCGGAATGTCATGAGGACCACATGCGGGAAGCCTGTGCTGACCTTCAGCAGTGACCCTTCACTACCCTTCAGGTCAATGAGAGCCCGGGGTGGAGCAGGGTCCTGACTAGGCTGACCCGACGTCCTGTTTTAGATGAGACAGAAAACAACGGTCCTGTCCCATCTCAAACGGTACATCGGGTTGGCCCAGTCTCAGCTAAATTCTAAGTGTCAGCGGGCGGAGCAGACGTGCCGTTTGAAATGGGACAGCACCATTTGCTGTCCTGTCTAAAATGATCCGTCTGGTCAGCCCAGTCCTGACTCATTCTGGTCCCTGCGACGAGCACCTTGTCTGGGCTACTGGCATTTAGTGAATTCTCAATACTTAACTGCTTCCTTTAATCATGAATCCCCATAAAAGATGGAAACCCCCTCACCAACAGGGGTGAGGGCCCAAAGTGTGGAAGGCCCATGACCACCTCCCATGGTCAGTATGGGCTGTTTTATAACACTGGGCCTTCATCCTTGCTGCACAGATAACACTGAGACTCTCTCAGTGGCTATGGATGCTTTCTTCATAAAAATATTAATACCGGGAGTTCCCTGGTGGTGTAGTGGCTTAAGGTTTCAGTGCTGGCGCTGTCAGCACTGCGGCCTGGGTTCGATTCCCAGTCAGGGAGCTACCCACATACCAAAAAGCAAAAAAAAAAAAAAAAAAAAAAAAAAAAAAAAAAAAAAAAAAAAAAAAAAAAAAAAAAAAAATAATACCATTCATCATACACTGCCCATACAGTAGGGCCACTGGACCTCCTGATATGCTAGTGAGGCCAGGATTTCTGGATCTAGAGAGAAGTATAGAATGTTTTCTGCTCCTCCTCACTCTCTGTATAAACTACTGGCATGCATGTAAATGTAAAAACCCAGATACAGCAGTGCTCTGTGGTATCCATACGTGTGTGTATGGAGGTGTGGAAGTACTCGTACAAATTCCTGGTGGTGGTTGCTTCTAGAAGATTGGAGATAAGAATAAGGCTGGGGAGAGGAGCCAAAGGGGAGTTCAGCCTTTCTGTGAAGGTTTATTTCTCCTGATGAAAAACAAGGGACAATGGGCAAACACACTTAAAGTTCCCACCCTGACTGGCAGCGGTAAGATGGTGTGTTATATTTTGAACTGTTCTGCATTTTTAAAGAACTCTCTAAAAAAGACAACAACTCCGATACAGAGTGGAGGCTTTCAGTTACTCAGACTCGGCAGAATGACCTCCCGCCCTCTCGGAAGCGTGCGGGTGCTCGCAAGTCCGCGGTGTGTGACACCGGCTTTGGCCAAGCAAGCGGGCTGTCCCGAGAGGCCGCGCACGGCTTGGTTTTGACAGGCTCTGACTCGCACGGGCGGCGTTCGTCTCCTTCTGGCTCTTGCTCACGGTGGAGAAGTCAGCATGGGGCCTCTCAAACGTCTTACTTTTTCTCTGCATCGGGCCAGGTTTAGTCAAGAGGTGAAGTGGCGGGAAGTGCAAGGGGAGCAGCGATGCAGAGAGCTCAACCCAGGAGGGGAGGGGACGTTATACTCATCTTATAAATGTCAGAACCAATTCTGGTTATGTCACCCTGTGACTGGCAAGCCATTTATTGCAAATCCTGTGCTCCAAAGCCAGTGACTATCATCATCATCATTTTAAAAAACAATGGACCGCATTGGAAATCACGTAATTAGGACCATCATTTGAATCGTAGCAAGGAAGCAGAAGCAGCTGTTCATGTTGGAAAAGCCATCGGCGAGAAGACCAGGGGCTGGCATCCCACGCCCCAGTCCGCCATTAAACAGCAAGTCACCTCCACTCTCTGAGCCTCCGTTTCCTGATCTGCAAAAGGAAGCAGTTGCAGTGGCCCAGCGGTCACAAACTGGGGGCCCTTGTGTGTACATTTTTTTGGCTACATGTTTTTAATTCACATGGTTTCATATTAGTTGACAACACTTAATAAGAGATTTTAGTAGAAACACCCAGGAGTCTGACTTCTCTTGGACAGCAAACCTGGCAACACTGTTTCTCAGCAGCGGGTTGTTACCGAGTAGAGAGTGTGCCTGCGATGGGCCACCTGTCCTCCAGAGTGCCACAGTCTCCACTGTCCCCTATTGTCATGCCCTTGATGCACTGCCCTCATTTCTGTTCTTGCCTGGCCACTCGAAGCCTTGACTTTGTGACCCTTGAACCAGAAGTTCTCTACATTCCTTCCAGTTTTATAATTTCTTGATGATAAGAGAAAAGGTGTCACAGCAAGTCAACAGGTCCCTGAACTAATACAGACGTAAGGGAAGATGTAACGGGAACAGCACTGAACAAGCGTGCCCTTCTGTTCATTTCTGGAATGGAAAGAAGTATGTTGAGCTGGTGGAACTTTTGTTTCCCTGTTTCATTCATATCTTTTTAAATCATGAAATTACAAATTTTTAATGAAATAATCCTAGAAGTGTGAGAAAAATGTCTAATCATTAAAGAGTAGCCTCTTATGAAAGGAGCATGTCTGGAAATGTCTGGAATAACATTTAAAAATCTCCTTGTGGAAATACTATTCGAATATCAAACAGGACTAGCCTGCACATTGAGTCTTCCCTCCAAACACATGCAGGTACCCCCACCCGTGAATTCAGTCGGTTCCCAAGTTTTAACCGACTACCCGCGATTTACAAAACACCATATAAGGCCAAAAGACAGGCGGTTGGCAACCTCTCGGGAGAAAAGGAGTCTTTCCCAAAGTCATGTCCACATTACCTGCTGGAACTGGATGGAGACCTTTGCGATTAGGTAACATGGCTACAGAATAACTAGAGAGCGTTTGTTTTCTTTCCCACGGAGTGTCTGTGCCCTTTGGCAGGAAATATGATAGCCTCTGCACGCTCTGATTGAAGATTCTGCAGGACCTCGGCGCTCACGCGGCTCACCCGGGAGCTGAGTGCAGTGCTGGCCCCTCTCCAAGGTGTTTCAGCCAGTGAAATGCCAAAAGAACATCATTAAAAAGCATTTTCACGTGTACACAGTACCCTCAGAAGACAGTTCTGTGTGCATTACTGGGAGGTTCCTATCCGATGAGACGACTTCTGTGGTCCGGAAGCCAGCACAATCACAGTTAGCCTGATGACACAAGTTCATAGTCAAAGCTAATCATCAGCATCAGCTGCCTATTTGGCTAAACCCCATGAAATGGCTGCTGTTAGACTTTTAACCTCACAAAGGCAGTTTCCTGTGATTTAACCTAGTATCAGCCGATGTTTAAATGTAATTATTTATGTTTTCTCGTCTTTTGATTTCAAGGCATCATAATTAGCACACTTAAAGCAAAGCACGTGTAGATGGGGTTTATTTCTACGCTGAGGCATATTTTAAGACTGGAGATAATGACCTAATACTTTCGTGCTACCTTTGACTGTAGAAACACAACAGCCTGAGTTAGGTTAGTGAAAACCAAGGCTTCAACTTAATCTCAATTTGTGTGAAAAGGTCCTGGGGTTAAATGGAGAGGTGAGGCAGCAACTAAAACAGTCCCAGTGAAGCAACAAGTCACCCTTTTGTTATTTAAGTACATTTTCTCACTTCGTATCGTGCAGTGCTTTTATTAAGTTGTCTTGGTATTTCGTAAATATTTATTTATCAGAAGACTGAAGTTCAGCTCCTGGTGTGCAGCAGTAGCTCCTTCAATGTCAGCTGAGTTTGTCACCCCCCATTTTGCAGAGAAGGAAGGTGGGGCTGAGAGTTAAATGGACCTGCCCCCCAATACTATCATCTCTAATTATGGCTGGATAATTTCCAAATCTGTGCTTTAAACTCAGATAGAACAGCCCTGGAGCTCCCTTGGTCAAATCAGAGCTCTTTTGCTCCATGAAAATGCTGTAACTCTCCCACATGTTCTAGAAAGTTCTTTTGGACTCCTCTGACCGAATCGCCGTTGCTGACATATCTTGCATGGCATTTTTAATGTGATAGCCAACTCTGATTTCCCCCCCAAGCATATACTGAGCACTCAGATGTCCAGCCTCATGCTGCTGACCTCCGGCCCCTGCGACGCTCCACTTGGCCCTTCGCTCCCTGCGTTGTTTTCCCGTGACCACGCCCCGCCCCGTGTGCTGCCGGCTTTCTCTCCAAGGAAATGATGTGGACGCAGCCCGCCGGCGGCACCGCCTGACCTGGGGTGCTTATGCTGCTGTTCGCGTTGAATGGACAGTACTGTGCAGTGGTTGGAGGGCGTCAGACTTGAGTTTAAAGACAGGCATGCCCACTTTGTAGTTCCGTATTTGGGGGCAGGTCTGTTCACTTCTCTAGCCTCATTGTTCCTCCCCTGCAAAACGGGGGCGCATGAACTCAGCTGGCGTGGAACGAGCCATCACTGCGTGGTCCGAGCCCAACAAGGCAAATGGAGACCCTGGCCTCATCGGGCTGCTGGTGCACGGCCTTTCTCCCAGGAGAACCGAGTGAGATCATGCTACATACTGCTGATTTAGCTCAGGCTGGGGAGGCAGGGAATAGGCGCTGGACAAATGCTAGCTCTTCGTTCAACTCATTCTATTTGATTACAAGCGTGCAGTCCTTCCGTATCAGCAGGAAAATGAATTAAAGCGCACACTGCCCAGGCACATCAGACATCACACCACCTCAGGCCTTCACTGCCTCTGACCTTGCTGTCCACGTGGTGTCACAGCAGCTGGGAAGTCGGGGTCGCCCTCCCCCACCGCATCCTGCTGTGCAGGCTGGGGACCTGTCAGTAGGAGGAGGAACAGCAAAGCCAGCGTTACAGGAAGTGGGGTCTCTTTCAGATACTATCATTGGGTGAATCGACTAAACTTTAACCCAAAGCACGGAGCTGTATCACTGTGTAGGCACAAGATTATTTTAAACAGACTTCGTGTTGAAAATGCATGAATTCGTGGTGCAGAGAAGTAGGCCTGGTGGCGGGACACACGCCTGACGCTGCGCGGCGAGCGTCGTCTCAGCCCGTCTCAGCCCCGTCCGTGCCCGCTCTGCGCCCCCGCCAGCCCCCCGGAGACAGCACGGAAATCTCCGTAGGACATTCCTCGTGAGCGGCCTCCCTCCTGCCTCCCCCGCCCCTTTACACTCAGGACCTGAGCGAGTGGGCATCGCTGTCCTGTCCCTCGCTCCCGATTTGGAGTTCACGGCGCCAGTTCCGTCATCGGTGGGGGGAGCACAGCGACCTCCCCGGGGCGCGGGGCGCTCGGGAGTGAGGCCGCCCGGCCGGGGCTGCCCGCTCTTCCCCCCTTTTCCCTTCTCCCCCAACTACTCTTCTCTCTTCCTACCCTCCCTCCCTCCACTCCTTCCTTCCTCTCTCTCCTCTTTCTTCCTTTCCTGCCCAGCGAGACCCCGGTGACCCGACCCACCCCCGCCCCTGGCTGGTGCTGCGCTTCCCGCAGCCGCGGGGCCGCCCTCCCTTTATTCTAGGGGCGGTCGGGTCCTGGGACGCTCGAATTCGGGGGGCGGGATCGAGTCCCCGCTGCGCCTTTCCGAGCCGGAGGGCGTCGGCCCCGCCCCCCGCCCTCCCCCTGGCAGCGCCCGCCGCTCCGCGCCCCTGGGCACCAGCCGCGCGGCGGAGCCCGAGGGCGCCCCTCCCTGCCCGCCGCCCCACCTCCGCCGCCTCCCCTCCCGATACAATGACTGGGCCGGAGCGGCGCCTCCGCTCATTGGCCGCGGGCGGGGGCGGCTAGGCAGAGCGGCCGGAGCCCGGGCTGGCCGCGGGAGGAGGCTGGAAGGACGGCAGGGCGCGCGGGAGGCGGCCCGGGGAGCGGCTGGAAGTGTGCGGCGAAGCCGGGACGCGCGGCCCCGGGCCGGGGGATGCGGCGGGCGCCGGCGGCCCGGCGAGCTGGGGAATCGGGCCGCGCAGCTCACGTGCGGAGCGGGAGCTCGGGCACAGCGGAGGAGGGAGAGGACGGCGGCCGCCGGGGAAGGCGCTGCGCGGGGCCGGCTCCCCAGGTCCCGCGCGGGCAGAGGCGCAGACAATAAAGTAGCGGTCGGCGGCCCCCGAGCGCCAGCAGCAGGCGGCAGCGGAGCAGGTAGGTGGGCGACCGCCCCCGGCGCCCGGAGTTCGCTGCGGGGCCGCGCCCGCGACAGGCGGCTGCAGTGCGCACGTTTGGGGACTCCCCGTGGAGGTGCGGCCGCCCCGCGCGCCCCCGGCAGGAAACCCCGCCCCGCGGCCCGGGGGCTGTCTGCGCCTTCGCTGGAGTCCCCAGGGCGCCTGGCGCGGCGCTTTGGTGGCTTCGGCGGCGTGGAGACAGGAAGTTTGGCGGTTTCATGGCGTTGGCGCTGGTGGGCTTTGCGAATGCGCCGCCAGGGACCATGTGCTTTGGTGGCCGCGTGTCCGTGGGAGGTGAGGGGGAACGCTGATGAACCCCAGGCCCGGCGCCCGGAGGCACTTCGCAAACGCCGCCGAGGGAGTGCCTGGCGTTGGCGGAGGACACTGCGCGTGGGTTCGGCTGCCCCTTTCAAATAGGCGTGTCTGAGCCCCGCCGCTCCCTCGCCGGGCGGGTGTGTGCGAGGGGCGCTCTGTCTTTCCTGGGGGGTTTCTCCTTGCACTTTCTTCTGGGGAGGCAAGAATAGGGGTGATAGATACTTGGAGAAGTGCCGTTCGGTTTGGACGAGAGCAGGAACTCTGCGTCTCATTCTGTGCTCCGGGAGACGCCGCGGAGCGGTGCCTGGGCTGGTCCGCGGGGTGGGGGCGAAGCCTGTGGGAACCTTCCCCGGGGTCTGAGCAGGCGGGCGGGGAGGAGGTCTCTCTCTCTCTCCTTTGTGTGGCCGCTTCCTTCCAGCTGTGAGAGGGTGGGGCTGGGCGCTCCTGGGTGGGGTAATAATTATCCCGAACATTCCTGCGATCTGCTGGGACTTGTAAACATACCACAGTCAGCTCCCCTGAACTTTGCGAGCCGACTCGGTCTGTTTGCTGGGACCCAGACGGCGGCGTCTGGAAGGTGGCCCCTTGGGGAAGAAAGGCTTGGGGGTGCCGATAGCGACAGTCTTTCCGGAAAGCCAGTTGATCTGGCAGGGTTAGCTGCTGTTGGCCCTAGAAATGTCCCTCCGACCCGCAGGGTGTGGACAGGATTTTAGCGCGATCCCTGACACGGTGTTTCCGGTCCTAAAGAGAAGGGATCCGTCGGAGTTCAAATCAAACCTCCGCAGGGAAAGAAAAATAGCTGCCTCCCTCTCATTGGCCACACTCAGCGTTTAGGTGGCTAAGGGAGCTTCTGTGTGTCAGGCACCCGGTAGGCACTTTTTGGGCATCATAATAGTCCCTTGTTGGTAACTGAGCCCAGAGAGGTTAAGTAACTTGCTGAAAGTCACACTGGCCACCTGTGTTTTGCCTGAGCCCCCGACTCCACATGCCAGGGTCTTAACCATGACAGTGCCTGTAAACGGTACGTGCCTGGGGACATACATGAGGATGAAGAAAATTATGAGAATAGCAGCAACGATAACTGTTTCCTCTGTTTTCCTAAGGTTTAAAAGAGTGGCGGGCCTGAGTAAGCAGTCGGCCCCTGTTTGATCTCTAAATTTCATGTCACAAACTAGGTGATGGGTATTTTGATGATTATATCATTATCTCTTCTTTTTTGTATATCTGAAAATTTCGTGATAAAAAGTAAAGTGCAGCATGCGTGCATGTGCACACACTCTCACACACACATTTTGCACAGTGCTTACATTGCTTAAAGGAGACCTACAGAAATGCATTCAATTCCCAAGACTTCTTGGGCAGGAGAGTTTGACCCCTTCTTTATTACATCTGTGAACAGTAATCAAACACTTTGCTTAAATTTGGTAAAGCAGGTGGGATGTATCTGAATATGATGATGGAAATGAAGAAATCTGCCAGAAATACCATTGTAGTGAGGTTTGAGATTCATTATCACTCGGAAAATTCTCAGAAGTCACTTCTTTCTATCAAGCCTGCAGGTGAATGTCTTGAACTGCACTGTGATTTGAAATGTTAACATTTCCATCTTAGTGGCTGGACAGTTAACGGGCTTCTCAGATAGTCCGGCAAATTGGCTTCAGCCAAACGTTCTAGAAAAGTGTGCGAGGAGCTCACAGCCAGTCTGGAGTGTAAGGGCAGCCAAAGTTCTCTCAGGATTGTTCACTCTCCCGGGCCTCTCTTCCAGCAAGCCTGGGAACCTGGGCTGGCCGTCTGAATCACAGATTTAATCGAGACCCCGCAGTGCTTTTGAGGTGACGAGAAGGAAGTTCTGGCTAACTGACAGTGCAGCCACATTTCGTGGAAAACAGTTAAAAACCCTTGGACCATCTCCTCCAGCCGGCAGTGATGGGGTAGCATTTCAGGAGCTTGGTGGTTGGCTGCCACACGCTGCACGCGGAAGGCCTGTGCTGCTGGGGGATCTGTCTCCCTTCCGCCCGCCCGCCCTCTCTGTGCACACCCACCGCAGACATCTGATCTGATCGTCAAGGCACTGTTTTTGCACACGCAGCCAGTGCTGAGGTCCCTGAAATGACTCCCTAGCCTGTGATAAATAAGTCGTGTAACTCAGCTCGTCAGGGAGACTTACGGCCCTCTTTCCTTACTGACAGAACTCTCATTTCTCTCCTTTTAGATGTGGTTCTTTATTTTGTGTTAGAAGGCTTTTTTTTTTTTTTCCAATTTGTTTATTTCTAGGTCACTAAGATACTTTTCTCCTCTTCTTGTAAACGTACATCGTGGCAGTCAGGCAGAAATGGTAAGATAGCAGTTTTCTGTTGCTCGATACTTGATTTAAGGATCAAACCTCCTGTTTTCCTCAGTAACCAGACTGACAGAAATTATCATGTCATTTCTTATCTCAGTCTTTCTGGTGAAATAAGTTTTTAACCCAATCTCATGAAGCAGTGTTTTTCAAAATGAAGGTCATGAAATCAATTTAGTGGACTGCAACCACTATTTTTTTAAAAGCATTTTTGAAAAAGCATAACAGAACAGAAAAACATCAGCATCATTAAAGGTTAGCAAGGGTTCTGCACTTTCATGAAACCGCGAGTCGGTTCTATGTCTTAGGCTGTGGGCATGTTCTGGGATGCAGGATAAAATGTAATTCTTCCTGGGAGTTGCTGTCAGAAAAGTGTGACAGCCGGTCCACATGGTGCATTTTTATAGTAAGTGATAAACACCTGACAAGTGGAATTAGATGTGTGTGCGCGCACGCGTATATGCACTGTTCACAAGGTCTCCAGCCATGTAATGAGAAAAATAGAGGCATTTATGGCCAGATTTTTTCCAGACAGATAGGTAGATAGATATATGAAGTCAGACAATTAATTTCATGAACTCCTCCTAGAAGAAGTGCTACATAGACCTTGTTGCTGAATATCACTATAGTCACCTTCGAAGCACTCCCCTTGGGAAGCTGTGCACCGATGCCGGCGCCTAGTCCACCCTTCAGAGCAGTTTTAGAACTCTTTTGGCATCAGAGCTGTCGCCATCCCCCTTGCCGAAGTTATGACACCTTACTGAGTTCTTTATAGTGTGGCAGAATAACTACACTGTGGCCAGTTTGCAGACTTAAGTGTCGGACCTGTTACAGGGGGTGCTCACGGTCCTTTCATGTGTAGAAGACATTTATTGTAATAAATTTGTTGTGCTGATGAAAGTTAGTGGTGTCTTGGAGTCAGTGATTTGAAGAATATGCCTCCTGAAGGCCCCAGGCCAGCCCTGCGGCGGAGACATTTATTTAGGTCTGTGTTACTGTGCCCTGGGGGACGTGCTGCTCTTACTTGTCTTCCGTCACTCCACACAGTTATCGAGTGGGGTGGGGCCCTAATGGGGTGCCACTGCGGGGATAGCTGTCACTCCCCGCAGGTGCCCTGAGAGCGGCGTGATCGTGCTGCTGCCCCAGTCAACCCTGTTTGGACGATAAATGATATGGTCACCCCACTTCTACAGGCTGTTTTAGGGGCCATGGTTAGGGTGTTTTGCTGGGCTTATGTATAAAGAATTCCTTTCATCAAGGAAGAGTCTGCACTTCTAACACGCTCCCAGGTGATGCTGGTCTCTGGGCCACACTTTCCTAGCAAGGGATCTGGGAGCCTGGAAGATTCTTGGACGTTCACCCAGTGCTGTGGAGGAGACACAGGATGTCCTGTCTCCCAGAAGCATCATCTGATGGGGGTGAACGTGGTAGGTAGAGTCCCCGGTGCAGATCAGTGACACGGAAAGGGAGGGACCAGCACCCTGGTCTGCCCCGAGCTGCTCTGCAGGAGGCCAGGCGGGTGGGATGTCACTTCGCTTGAGAGATGGGTAGCAGAGAGCTGAAAGTCCCAAGTCAGGCCTGCAGAGGAGGAGGAGGAGGAGGAAGGGTTTCAGTCCCAGGGATACTCCTAAAAAAGCCTTTGTGTGCAAAGGGGGGATTTCAGCCACTATCCCGTGGATACAGAGAATCCGTCTGGAACATTCGGTGAGAACCACCTCCGTCTTTGAGAACAAACCCGTGTGCCTGGAAATAAAAGCTACGTCTGCACAGTGACTCACAGTTCGCACACTTTCCGAGGTGGAACCCGAGGCTTGGAGAGGCTGTGTGACGTGGTCGGCGTCACCCATCCAGGAGGGCACAGGCCTGGAATTCAAACTCAGAACCGAGTCTGCCGCAGTCCCTGCCGGCCGCAGCCCGAGGGCTTCGGCTTTGTCTCCGAGAGCACCCCGCAGGGCACGTTCTCGGCACGTTCGTCCTGTTTCAGATGAGGAAGCAGGTCCCGCGCGCGCACACGCGCGGCGGTGACGGTCCGTCCGCCTGGCCCAGGGCACCGGGAACGGTCGGGAGCCTTGGGCACCGGGACCTCACGTAAGAAATGCGTTCAGAACTGCCCCTCGCACGTCCCCCAAATACGCACCGAGTGCTTCGCGGCGGGGAGGACGCCCTTCCCTTGGGGAATGCGCCAGGCGCCCCGACAGGCAGGTCCTGGGAACCGCGGGGCCCCTGCTGCCGCGTGGGCCCGTCCGGCGCCTCCCACTCCCACGTCTTTCTGGAATCCCAGCGCGCCCGGGGGCCTGACGGCGGGTGTGGCCGAGGGTGGCCCTCGGGCTCCCCTTGCTGCCCCTGACCGAGCCCATCCCACGAATTCAGTCACTGCACAGGAGCCGGGGACCCTGCGTGGCCGGATCGCGGAGCCCGCTTGCGCCCGGTTCGGCGGCGGCGTTGACCCCCGCGGCGGTGTCGCCAAGGTGCCGGGGGAGGCGGGGAGGCTGCGTACTAGTCCCCTCCGGGGGCGGACTCGCCGTGGTCACCAGCTCTGGGTTTGTGACGTGCGAGGGGACACTTGCGGTCCCTTCCATCTCTAAGCCTTGACGCTCCGAGCAAGCCCACGTGTGCGCACGGCGCTGTCCCCCCTTTAACTTTAAAAGCGAGGGGACGGGGGTATGTCACTGCATTTGAAAGTGCATCCTTATCAGTAGTGTGACATCTCAGTAAAACGGTGTGTGTGTGTGTGTGTGTGTGTGTGTGTGTGTGTGACTCAGAAGGAGTAATACTTGGTGTAACTCGTCATGTCAGGTAGCGCCCGGTGTTCAGGGAGATCTGAAGACATTAGGGCGGTGTGGCTCCTTGATAAATCAGGGAAGATAAGGATGTCTGAGGCCAGCACAGACGAGCGGGTGGCATCGATGTAAATGTGTGAGTTGAAATGCGCGATCCTGATGAAGTAATGAAAACCATGTGTCCCCAGACTGGGCCCCGAGAGCCCTCTCCCAAAGGGGCTGTAAGACTTAAACCGAGGACATGTCATGGTAATTTGCTCCACTGGGTTAAATTGGTTCAATTTGTATCTTTAAGAGGAAAAAGGAAGAGCGCTATTTTTTATGCCTCTGCAATTTTCTACCTCCACGTTCTCAATCTAGCTACTTCCACTGCCTAAAAGAATGGGGTGTCAAACGTTTGGTTCAGGCAAATTAAGAGTCAGAAATCATTCTTGCAGCGATTCAGCTCCTGTCGTTCTCATTGTGCTTTCTAGCCCTGCACTTGGAAAAACGGACTGGAAGACTCATTGTTCCTTTTTAGATCTCAGAGAAAAGATGTGGACATGATAGAGATAAAGGGCGTTTGAAAATTGACAGTTTCTCGGGAGGTGCTCCTGCCACTCCATAGATACTTCCACTGTAACGATAATGGGAGATGTAACTTTTATGTGTCTGCTTTCAGAGTATACAGTGTAGATGCTGATCCCCACTCTGCATGCAGCTTGTTTCACTTATATAGCAGTCAAGGAGTCAGTCATTCCTTTCACTTAGGTGCTTTTCCACGTGTTTACAACCTGCGTCTGCCTATCCACGTTATTTTTTGCTTAAACTATCTTCGATGATGAGAACATAGCACAAGCTTATTTACTTGGTTACACGGAGTGTATAAATGTAGTCAGAGCTTTCCTTGACTTGGGGCCTCGTGATAAACTCACTTTGTGTTCCTTGCCATCATCCTGTTACTCGCTGACAGCTGAATTGTGTGGGGCTGAGCGCTTCTGTGTAAATGATCACAGATATTTATTCCTTTGTCGTTACCGTTACTCCTAACAACGGGGCTTCTCGGAGGAGTTAGCGAATCCCAGGCAGGTGCTGGGAACGCTCCGTGTATTATCATCTTGGCTCATCTGCCACCCCCCAACCCCCCAGGAATGAGATCATTTCTCCTATTTTATGGGAGAGAAAAATTTCTATTTAAGAAGTTAGTGGTAGAGCTGGGATTTGAACCCTAGTTTCTCACTGGAAGATGCCTATTGAGAGCTATTGCAAGAGGTACCCCTTCCTCTGTTTCTCCTCTCTGCCCCCTCTTAGGATGCTTCTGCCCATCTCCTTGCTTTAAAATCTTCGCCCAGGTAACGGCCCAAGATGAGGTCTTCACCTCTCTTTTGGGGCATTGTTCGTTGTCTTTTCCCTCATGTGAACGTCTGCGGGCATTTTTGCTGAGTCCTAGTTCCCAGACATCTGCACAATTGCAGTTTGTGCAAGTCAAACCTGTGACTTCATCCCTGTTTATGCTAAGGCTTTAGGGGGATTATAGGATCTTCTCCGTCATGATTAAGCAGCATTATCAAGAAACCTGCAAGCAGAGGAATGCTTGGTGAGTCTGTAATACAGGGCTCAGCAAACTTGTTTGTGAGGCACCAGGTACAAAATATATTAGGCTTTGTGGGCTATGCAGTCTGTGTTGCAACTACCCAACTCTCTTTCTAGGGCAAGACTAGCTCCAGTAAATACATAAAGTAATGGCTGTGGCTGCATTTCGATAAAACTTTACAAAAACAAGCAGTGGGAATGGACTTGTGCACTGACGGACTCACTCTGAGCTCCTGCACTGGGGCAGCAGCACGAAAAGCCCCAGGGACAGACCGGGAGAAAGGGCAAGGGCTGGAGGGGTAGCTTCCTCTCAGAAGGAGGAGCTGGTGGAAGATTACTCAGCAAAGCGTTATCAGATGAAGAGCGTCCCAGACAAGAAAAAACCAAAGGAGTTCATCACCACCTAACCAGTACTACAGGGAATGTTAGAGGGCTTTTTTAAGACAAGAACAAGACAAAAAATATGAATAATGAAATGGTAATAGCTACATATCTATCAACAATTAATTTCAATGCAAACGGTTTAAATTCTCCAATCAGAAGACAGAGTGGCTGAGTGGATACGAAAACAAGACCCTTACATATGCTGCCTACGACACTCACTTCAGATTGAAAGACACACACAGGCTGAAAGTAAAAGAATGGGGAAAAGATAGTTCATGAAAATGAAAATTAAATAAATAAAAGCTATGGTAGCAATACTTGGACCAGACAAAATGGACTTTAAAACAAAGGCTGTAACGAGACAAAGAAGGGCCCAGCATCCCACATCTGGGTGTTTATCCAAAGAAACCCAACGCGCTACTCCGAGGGGGCGTGTGCATCCGTACGCTCACGGCAGCCCTGGGTACGACGGCCGGGACGTGGGGGCGGCCTGCGTGTCCGTCGGTGGGAGAACGGAGGAAGAGGAGGCGGCGCGCTACACAGGGGAACGCGGCTCGGCCAGGGAGGGGACTGGGCTCTCGCCATCTGCGGGACGGACCCGGAGGGCGCTGTGCTGAGTGCAGAGTGTCAGACAGAGAGACGGACGCAGTGTGGTGTCACTTACATGTGGGCTCTAAAGAACAAAATGAACAAAACAGAAACACTCACGGACACAGAGAACATTCTGAGGGTTGCCCGATGGGGGGGTGGGGGATGTTAGGGGGTGTGGGTGGAAAGGGGACGGATTAGGAGGGACAGATTGTTACACAGCCGTCGGGGGGGATGCAGTTACAGTGTAGGACTATAGTTAATAATTTTGTAATAACAACGCATGGTGTTGATGGGGACTAGTTTATTGGGGTGATAGATGGGAGGGAAATTGGGGGACAAGGTGAAAAAAGGTGAAAGGATTAAGAAGTACGAATTGGTAGTTACAGAGTAGTCATGGGGAATAATGTAAAGCATATAGTTAATAATATGGTAATAGCTATGTACAGTGCCAGGTGGGTACTAGCCTAGTCAGGGGGAATCACTTCTTAAATTATACAAATGTCTAACTGCTGTGCTGCACACCTGAAATTCATATAAAACAGTGGGTCTAGCCTTGTGGCTTTCCTGGGCCACATCGGAAGAAGAATTGTTTTGGGCCACACATACAATACACTCACACTAACAATAGCAGATGAGCTTAAAAAAAAAAGTCACAAAAAAATCTCATCATGTTTTAAGAATTTGTGTTGTGCCGCATTCAAAGCCGTGCTGGGCCACAGGCTAGACGGGCCTGATAGATAATAACACTGAGTGTCAGCTGTAATTGAAAAATGTGAAAAGCGGGAGGAAGTTGAAGGGGAATAAAAGGTTCAAATTTCCAGGTATAAAACAAGCATGTCACGGGGATGTCGTGTACAGCACCTTTTTTTTTACAGCGTATAGTCACTAATGTGACAGCGTGGTACCAGGTCAGATGGCTGCTGGACTTAACCATGTGATCACGCCTTTAGGTATATAAACGTTGAATAAGGACAGTGTACACCTGAAACTAATGTAGTAGTATATATTAGCTTTATTTTAATAAAATGTTTTAAAAAATAAAATAAAACTGGGAGGTCTTGGGTAGTTGAGGATGAGTTGGTCACACCCTACTGTAGACCCAGGTCACACCCTACTGTAGACCCAGGTCACCCTTTAAAGTCCAGTCTCTGAGAGATCACGTCCTCCCAATATGTAGATTTCAAAATAAAATTCTATTCATACCAGGAGCCAAGCCTAAATGTATGCTGAAGAAGTAAGCTAGCTTCTTTCTAGATGTCGGAGGACGGAATTCTGAGTAACTTGGACAGAATGACTTTGTGTTTCCTGTTATCTGCGTCTGCTGGGCTGGCTGCGGGTAACACAGCACAGTTAATGAAGGGACTGCGTCTGGGGATGTTCAGTCCCTCTTCGCATTCGTGGCCCCCATGCAGCCAGTGCTCGGGGGGCTGCACCCCGATGTGGAGCTGTGAGTGCTCTCAAAAGTGAACGCAGAAACCAGGCGACACCTCCTGTTTCGAGGGTAAAACAAGGAAGTGCACGTTGGCCCTGCCCTGGGTTCCGTTATTTCTTCTCTGGGGTGTTGCGCTTTTAGTGACACTGAGCTCTAATCAGGGATAAACTTGTGAAAATCTTTGCACCCATGTTAGAAGAGTGTGTCCCAGCGGATGAGGGCGAGAGCCAGCCAGGCCCCCAGACTGAGACGTGAGCAGCAGAGGGTGTGAACGGTCTCGAACATGAGAGGCTCTGCAGGTTAGAGCCCGGCTGTGTTGTTTTCACAGAGGGTGAGTGGAAGACCTGGGAATGTGCCCTTCAAGTTGATTCTGTGTATCACACTAGGTGACTTAGACCCTGGGGTCAATATGTGAGGCTCATGGAAGAGGTATAAGGAGATTTGGAACCAGAAATGTATTTGCGTTCGAATCCAAGACCTGTCACTTAGCTACACGAACAGCCTTGTACAGGTCACTTTTGTTGAGTGCCTGCTGTGTCCCAGGGTCAGCGCTGAGCACATTAGAGGAGATTTTCCATTTAAAATGTTATAGTCAGACAACGTGGCAATTTCCAGATGAGGAAATTAAGGCACCACGAAGTCAAAGAATTTTCCTAGCATCGTTCAGCGAGCTGGGAAGCAGACTTTGCATTGGGGTCAGGCTTACAAAGTGGTGGTTACAAAGTGGTCGTGAGAATGTCAGGCCAACAATATGGTAGTAACTACGGTGCCAGGTGGGTGCTAGACATATCAATGTACTAGACACTTCATAATTTATATACCACATATGTCTAACCACTATGCGGTACCCTTGAAACTAACAAAGTAATGGAAAAAACATACGGAGATAGCATCAGACAGACATCAGGCTATGTGAGAATTGGGGTATCACATATTAAAGCCTTTGTTAACAAAAAATTAACAAAAAATCTGGGTCACGTAACTCAGAGCTTGTGCCCACCTGTTGGGGATTGTAACTTCTTCTCACATGGTGGACTTATATAAACTAGGGAAAAATGCAAAAAGTTGGTCAATAAATAATTGAGTAAGATTAATGTTAATATTCTTGTTGTGATACCATCCTGTCTCGTGTAAAGTGGTATCTCATTGTGGTTTTGATTTGCATTGCTCTGATGATTAATGATGTTAAACATCTTTTTGTATGTTTTTGTTGGCCATCTGTATATTATCTTTGGAGAAATGTCTATTCAGATCCTTTGCCCATCTTTAAATCAGCTTATTTGATTTTTTTTGTTGTTGTTGTAGGAAATCTTTGTATATTCTAGATATTAACCCCTTATCAGATTTGTGATTTGCAAGTATTTTTCCCATTTCATAGGTAGTCTTTTCACTGTTTTGGTTAATTGGTGAACAAAAATGTTTAAGTTTTATGTAGTCCCATTTCTGTTTTTGCTTTTGTTGCCTGTGCTTTTGGTGTCATATCCAAGAAGGCATTGTCAAGTCCAGTGTCATGAAGCATTTACCATATGTTTTCATCTAGGAGTTTTATAATTTGGGTCTTATGTTTAGGTCTTTATTTTGAGGAATTTTAGTTATTTCAGTATATGGTATAAGGTAACACTTCAAGTACATTCCCTTTCTTACATATATCGAGTTTTTGCAACACCATTTGTTAAAGAGACAGTCCCTTCCCAATTGAGTGGTCTTGGCACTCTTGCTGATGATCATTTGACCTATGTCAAAGGCTATTTCTGTGCTCTCCTATTTTATTGGTCTATATGTCTGTCTTCATGCCAGTACCACAATATTTTGATTACAGTAGCTTTGTAATATGTCTTGAAATCAGGAAATGAGCATTCTTCAACTTTGTTCTTCTATTTTAGAATTGTTTTAGCTATTCAAGCTCCCTTGGTATTTCACTAGGATGGATTTTTATATTTGTAAAAAGTTCCACTGGTACTTCAATAGAGATAGTGCTGAATCTGTAAATTGCTTTAGGTAATATCAGTACCCTAACAATATTAAGTCTTCAAATCCATGAACACAGGATGTCTTTGCATTAATTTGGTATTTTAATTTTCTTTCTGCAATGTTGTATAGTTTTCAATGTATAAGTCCTTAACCTCTTAGGTTAAGTTATTCCTAAGTATTTGATCTTTTTTGGTGCTATTGTAAATGTAATTGTTTTTCCTAATTTCCCTTTTGGATTGTTCATTGTTAGTGTATAGAAATGTAACTGATTTTTTGTGTTGATTTTGTATCCTGCAACTTTGCTACATTTATTTATTCTAACAATTGTGTGTGTGTATTTATAATCTTTACAGCTTTCTAGGTAAAGGTCATGTTATCTGTTAATAGAGACCATTTTACTTCTTCCTTTCCAATTTGGATGCCTTTCATTTCTTTTTCTTGTCTAATTGCTGTGGCTAGGAGTTCTATTATAATACTTCGTTAACTACAAATGGCAAAATGGGCATTTTTGTTTTGTTCCTAATCTTAGAGGAAATGCTTTATATTTCACCATTGAGTGTGATGTTAGCTGTTGTGCTTTTCATATATGGTTTTGTTATGTTGAGGTAGTTTCCTTCTATTCCTAGTTTTATTAATGTTTTTATCATGAAAGGGTATTAGCTCTTGTCAGTTGCTTTTTCTGCAATGATTGAGACTGTGAAGTGGTTTTTGTCCTTCATTCTCTTAATTATTTTGATGATGATGATGATGATGATGATGATGATGATGATGATTTTGATTAATTTTCACATGTTGAACCTTCCTTGCATTCTAGGAATAACTCTTACTTGGTCTTGGTGGGATAATACTTTTAATGTGCTGTTGGATTTGGTTTGCTAGTGTTTTGTGGAGGTTTCTGCATCAGTGTACATCAGGGGGATTAGTCTATAGTTTTCTTGTGTCTTCATCTGGCTTTGGTATCAGGGTAATGGTGGCCTCATAGAATGAGTTTGGAAGTGTCCTTTCCCCTTTAATTTATTTTGGAGGAGTTTGGGGGGCAATTGGTGTTAATTATTTGTTAAATGTTTGGCAGAATTCTCTCCAGTGAAACCATCTGGTCCTGGGCTTTTTTTTTGTTGTTGGAAGGTTTGTGATTACTGATTCAATATCTTTACTAGTTATTGGTCTGTTCATATTTTCTATTTCTTCATGATTCAGTTTGGGTAGGTTGTATGTTTCTAAAAATTTATTCATTTCTTTTAACTTATTCCATTTGTTAGCACACAATTAATTGTTCATAGTAGTCTCTTACAATACTTTTCATTTCTGTGGCATTGGTTGTAATGTATCCTCTTTCATTTCTGATTGTAGTTATTTTAATCTTTTCTTCTTTTTTAAGTTAATCTAGCTAAGGATTTGTCAATTTGATCTTTCAAAAAACCAACTCTTAGTTTTAATTGATTTTTTTTCTGATGCTTTCTATTTTAGTTATCTCTGTTCTAATCTTTATTATTGATTTTCTTCTGTTTGTTAGGTTTGGGTTTACTTTGTTGTCCTTTTTTCTATTTCTTGAGGTATCGATTTAAGTTGTTGAATCAAAATCCTTCTTCTTTATTTAATGTAAGTTTTTATAACTATGAACTTACCTCTTAATGCTTTCACTGCATTCTATAAGTTTTGGTATGTTGTGTTTTTGTTTTCATATGTCTCAAGGTATTTTCTTAGTTTCACTTGTGATTTTTTTCTTTGATCCATTTACCTTTTGTCACTTTAATAATAGACCACTGCTCCATGTTTTACCTGGGCATGTAGGTGCCCAACTAGAGACTACTTTCCCCAGCCTGCTTTTCAGGCATCTGTGTCCATACGTCTAGTTTAGGCTGATAGCAGGCTCTCTTTCCTCCTCCCCTCAATCTCACTGGTGGAGAATTGAGGAAATGGAAACATCTGAAACATCCATGTTGGAAGCATGTGTCAAAGATGGCAGAGTCAACCCACCATCATGGATCTCTGTGTGGTCCTGCAGACTAGAATTCTCTACGTGCCCTAGACTACCTGCTTCTATTTAGACCATTACATAAAAGAGAAATACATGTTGATCTCAATTAAGCCATTGTATTGTGAAGTCTATTTGTCTAAGCTGCTTAACTTGCCCATTATGGATACTTTAACTTTGCCAAAAATGTTACATTGACCCAAGGAATTAGACAGTGCTGGCTTTCTTCTTTTTTGTCCTTCCTTACTGAAACATTAAACTATGTGAACAAATAAATTCTTAGGAAGAATTAAATGGGACCCAGGGCTACTTGGAATATTTTCTTGTAACTCAAGCACCATGGAAAACCTCACTGTGGTGAGTAGAAGTAGATATTTTTATTTTTCTCTTTATCTGATCCTTGCCCACCCCTGGACCTTCACTTCCCTTGTCTTCCCTTCCCTTGGCTTTGCTTCTGTCTCTGCTTCAAATTCTAGGAAAATTACCTGAAGCTTTCTCCTCTCTTTCTTCCTTTCTCTCCTGCTGGACACACTCTGTCCTGTGACAGAGCCTCTTTGTACATGCTAATATGTATATAGAATGTTCTTCTCTGACTCTTGGCCTCGCTGCCTTCTCCTTGGACTCATCTCTCCTCTCTGTTAGCACCTCCTCCCAAAAGTTTTCCCTGAGCCCTCAAACCAGGTGGTTTTCCTCTCTTATCTGCTGTGTTAGTTCAGGGCTCTATAAAGCAGATGCTAGAAAGGGACTAGAAGCCAAGAGATTTGTTAGGGGAAATGCTAATACCGATAAAGGCCAGGAGTCAGATGGGGCAGGAGTGGACAGGGAGAGCCTTCCGACCATGGGGGAGGGCTGGCCCTGGTGAAAGGTGAGGGGGTGGTAGAAACATGGCCAGGAGAAGTCTCAGACTCTGTGCAACCCCAAGAACACTTCGGTGAGGCCAGGGCGGTGTCCTCAGCTGTGAGCAGCCCATTGGTGAAGTCTGACTTCCGACAGAGCGGGTCCCTCTGCTCAGCTCTGGGCGAGAGGGAGCCCGAAGGGCCCGGAGGAGTGACAGCTGGGGCTGTCGGTGAGCTGGGCTCCCCGCAGTCAAAGATACAAGGGGTGCGTTGTCATGGCCGCCACATAGGCCCTCTGAGCCCTCACTCTGCAGGCACGTGTGTCTCTACAGGCTCCGTGCTCCCCGGGCTCTCCCCTCTTTGTGCCCCATAGTCCCTGCCCGAAAGCACCGGTATGTTTCCATGATGCCCCCGGGGCCCAGCACGGTGTGTGGCACATTTGAACACTTTTCAAATGAATTATTCATTGTACTTGGGAAGGTGGGATTTGTTCTGAGGTATGGTCAAGAGTTTAATAAAGTAGTCTATTTGTAAGTGACCCCGTGTGTAAATATAAGGCTTTGTTGATCTGCAGGGGAAGAACAACAAGTCAGACTTATGGTTGACTATGAAAACGTAGATGATTCTCCCATGCTCACTGCTTTGAAGTCTGGCAAAGAGGCGTGTCAGGAAGGGGCGGGTGGGGGGTCTGGGCATGCTGACAGAACTGCATGAAAACTCTCGGCTCGGCCTGTGTGTGGCTGTTAGCAGGCAGACGCGGGTGGTCTCCGCAGTGCTTCGCTTGCGGCGTCGTGCGGGGGCGGCTCGGGCCCCACGTCTGTCATGGAGCGTGAGCCGGCCTGGGTGCCCCTCTGGTCCTCTGGGCTCACCTCGCCCTCCACGTGCAAGTTCAGGTCAGTAACACGGGGGCACCCATGGTTCTGGACCCTTGTCCTCTCAGGGTGTGTGAAATGAGTGTTTGAAAGCGAAATCCAGTTATAGCCCTTGGTATGTAACTTCACATGTGCCTGAACTTGGTTTATTTTAAGTTTTTTCTCACCAGATGGAAACAGCTCTGTTGTTGCATCTGATAATAAAAGTAATATTAAAGGAATTCAGCTCCAAGAGGGAAAATAAAAATCAAACATCTGTACTTCACCACCCTGAGAGGAATCTGATGACATTTTGTATTGACTTCTGGGCTGACTTCTTTCTGACCATCACTTGGCCGTGGCTTCTAACGCTGTTGCTCTATGTCGTGATACCATCTGTCTCATTCAGAATTCTACTCTAATAATAAAACTAGCTATTACTCCATTCAGTGTGCTACACGCTTCATGGGGATTGTATAATTTAATCCCATAACCACCCCTCGAAGTAGGTAAAATTATTTCACTCTTTTTATATAGAGAGAAGGAGACCGGGTGATTATTTTTGCTGGTTGCTTGAGATTCTATGGTTGCTTGAGTTCCGGTTAACGGGAACCTGCTTACATTTGTCTGGCATCTGCCAGTCCCCGTGGGTGCCGGTTAAGTGAGCATCTACTCTACTAGCTAAATAAGAACTGACCTTCTGACCTCGCCAGGCTTCTCTGATTTGAGAGGAAAGCAGTTCTTTGCCTTTTTTTTTTAATCATCTGACTGTATTTTATGGATTGCTCTAGGCTGTTTGTAAATCCTTCTGGAATAAAGCATGAGGTAAGTCCCCTACAAATATACGTATTTGAAGGGACTTGGGGACCTTGCTGTCAATAATTACATGCTCGGCCCTCTGGGACCCTGAAAGAAACATTTGCCAGGGAGCCACCCTCCTGGGTTACCTGACTTGTATTTCAGGGCTTCACAAAAGCAAGGACTCGCCTGCAGTGACTCCCAATGCTGCATTGGGCAGTCAGGACTTTGTGCAGGCCGACGCGTGGTGGCCTCCCTGGGCAGCACGTCTGGGACGCCCTGCGTCTGCTTAGTTCCCACAAGCTTTCTAAGCGGGCCCTCGGCGCTTCGTGCCGGTAGGTATTGCTAGGAGCATGTGAGCACACTCGGCCTTCTGAGCGTGTCTGTCGTACGTCCATGTTTTATGCGTGAGAGCCCACGCACGGGAGCCCTTCCTGCGCAGCCGCCTGCGTCTCCAGCCTGAGGTCCCCGTTGGGTTTCTGCAGGGACGAGCTGCAGTGTCCTGAGGGCCCGGGCTGTTCCCTAGGAGCTGGCAGCCTCCAGAAGACGACGTGCTTCCTTTCAGACACGCTCAGGGGCACCGACGCACGTTCTCCCATGGTTTTTAGCTTAACTTCCAGCTTATCGTTTAGAAGTGCGGGGGGGGGGTCGGCCAAATAAATGTGAATTTATCAGATGGTGGGGAGGCGCGGAGTGGGGGGAGACCAAATCTAGTGCCTCAAGTGTTTTAAAAGTTGACTCAAGAGTTAGAAACTCACAACGTGGGTGAGGGCCCGTGAGCGGGCAGGAACGGCGAATATCGGGGTTGAGGAGCAGCGATAGGGGGCGGTGGGGCCCGGGGCGAACTTGAATTATTATTATTTTTTATCGTTAACTTTGCTGGGGTGACAGTGGCTGGTAGAGCTATGTAGCTGCCGAGGGCACCGCTCTGTAATACATGCGCGTTGCCTTGTGTGCTCAGCTCTCCCTCCTCCAGCATGTACTTGACCCCCACTTTGTCCTCCGCGACCCTCCCCTCCCCCCGACCCTCTGGGAACCACTAAAGGGCTGTCTGTGCCTGTGAGTTTTCGTTTCTTTCTTTGTCTTGCTTTCAGTCCTGTATGCCACAGACGGAGTCGAGTCATACGGTTCTTGACTTTCTCTGACTTCCTTCACCTAGCACGGCAGCCGCAGGGCCGTCCGTGTTGTCACACGTGGCCGAGCGAATTTCTGTCCTTGTCCGTGTGTAAGACGCCCCCTCCTCCTCTAACCAACACTAAGAAACCCTCTCGGCCGGTCACTCACGTGCATAAGGCGACCCCGAAGTTTTGGTCTAGGACCAAAGGACCGTCTTACACACGGGGACACACGGTCCTCTTTGAAAGACCGTGTCGCCCAAACAACATGCAGTGAGCGCCGCTTCCAGACCAGGGCTGGCTGCCACCTGACAACTTCCGGGCGCGGGTGGCAGGTGAGCACAGAGCGGGAGGCCGGAGAAGTGCGAGCAGCGTCCCCACTGGGTCCCTGCTCGTCCTCCTGTCGCAGCGTCCCGCTCCCTTTTCAGCACGCGTCACAGTCTCGGGCGTCCTGCCCCCCGTTTCTCTCAGCCTTTATCTCTGTGAAGGCAGGGACTGTGCGTATCTTGTCACGGTCGAAATGACCAGCAGTAGCCGGGGAGAGGCAAGTGACTGGTCCTCCCAGAAGTTGTTATGAGAATGAAGCGAAGAGTGTGGTAGGTCCTGTCAGCGTGTGACGTGTCTTCCGCACCTTGGGGCCCCGGGGCTTTGTACAGTCGTCAGGAAGCGAGCGCGTTCGTTGAACGAAATTCTTGGAGCTACAGAGTGTCCCGGGGGCCACGCGCGGCGCCGCGAGCGGAGTCGGTGCTGCTGTGGCGACTCCGAACGGTGCCGGGGGGCCCTGGACGTGGCGGGGGCAGTCACTTCGTAATGACACAAATGCCTGCCCACTGCGATAGAAAGTAATATTGAAAGGCATCTATAATTGTAAAAAGTCGTCACGGGGTGTAACTCACAGCAAAGACAGTCAGCAATATTCCAGTCACTGCGTGCAGGGTCAGAGGGCCACGGGCTGGTCGGCGTCACCCGTGTGTGAGGCACCAAGTGTCCGAACGCTGAGTTGTTCTGCACACCTGAAACTAATTTTAAAAAGGGAGAAAACACAAAATTGTTGGTCAGCATGGTTCACCGCAGATGGTTAACCGTAGTGGGGTGCTTTGGGGCAAGGGACAGGGTTAGAAGTAGCTGAGGTCACCGGGGCGACGTGTGGGCACGAGACCCCGCTCCGCAAGGAAGTTCAGTAAGACATGAACCCGGAAAATAGCACTTTCTGCAAACGAACAAGGCACGCCGGTGGTCGGAGCAGGTTGTTGGTACGTGGTGCCGTCTGCCCCGAGGGAGGCAGCTGACGACAGGACAAAGGGCGCAGCCACCGACGGCCGAGGTCACACGCGTGGTGAGGAGGGTGGGAGGACTCCCATTTGGGCCTCGGACGGGTTTAGAGTTTAAAACTGCTGCAAAGGTGGGAGGTGTCGCTCGGCCGCCGCGCCCACACGGAGCCACCGCCGACGCCGGTGCTACTGCCGGGTGGCGTGGCCTTCCCTGATGCGCTCCACTCCAGCTAAGGACACGTGAGTGCCTGTGCCCGACGGGCTGAGGTCAGCCGAAGAGCTCCCCATCGCCTCCTGTCCTGAGGGTCTGGGACCCTCCACTGTTTGTTTCCGAACCGGCGGCCACAGGTGGGCTGAGGCTGCCACGGGACGCAGGCGGGAGTCCTGGGCCGTAAGTAGCAGAAAGGTCGCGCAGACTAACTCAAGGGACACAGGAGAACCTGTTGGCTCCATGAACACTGTGCACGGGCAGGGGCGGGGCTGGCCTCGGGCTGTCCCCTCTGCCTGCGATGCCCTCGATTGCAACTTTGCTGTCACCCGTGGCAGGCGGGTGTTCCCCGTAGAGAACCGTGTGGCCTGGTGATCAAGAGCATGGATTGGGTGGTCCCACGTCCTGGGTGTGACCCTCACCTCTGCCCCTTGACTGTAGACAAATGCTTCATCTGTGAGGTGGGCATAATTAACAGCGCCGACATCATCGGCTGTTGTCAGGGTGAAACGCACAAGGAAACGCAGCGCGCTTGTTCTAGTACGTAGAGAGCACCCCACTGTCACTGGTGACCCCCGGCGCTGGCTCGGGGCCCAACAGCTCTGGTGCCGGAGGGCACACAACGGCTCACGCTGCCAGTTTAGTTAAAGACGACATCTCTAGGAAGGACTCTCACGAGGCCGGCCTGCGACAGAGGCACCCCCGTGTGCAGGGTGGGACCTTGCACCAAAATGGCGACATTGAGACAGGAGGCAGATGCCTCTGCCCGCTGACATGCTTGGGGCTTCCTCACCGTGTTGCTGTCGGAAGTGGCTGCCCGGCCAGTGCTGTATTTCAGCACCCCTCCCCCACACGGGGCAGGGAGGCGGAAGGACATACGGGTGAGTGGCTCTCGCCCGTGTCGGGTGAGTGGAGGTGGGGTGACACTCTGAAGCCACGGCTGTTGGGAAGCCACTGGGCCATGCTTCCGCCGGGATCGCCGGGACCTAGTTAATGATGAGGACATTGGTTCTCAAGCCTCATGATGCATTGGAATCACCTGGTAATCTTAACAAAACTGATGCCAGGCCTGATATGAGACCAGTGGTTCTTAATGGGGACATTTTTGCCTTCCCAGTGGGAACTTGGCCAAGTCCAAGGACATTTTTGTTGCCACAACTTGGGCCAAGGAATTACTGGAATCTAGCAAGTGAAGGCCAGGGATGCTGCTAAATGTCCCACAATGCATAACAAAGGATTATCTGGTCCAGACTGTGTCAAGGTTAAAAACCCTGGCCTAGGGAGTGGAGAGCCATGAGGCCGAGAGGTGGGAGAGGCCTGGGGGCCCGAGTCACTGCGTGGAGGCGAGCTGCCTGCCGATCTGGAACACGCACCTTGGAGAGTTACCTGAGTGACAGACAAACTCTGTGTGTTAAGCCATTGAAATTTGGGGTCTGTTTGTGATCACAACTAGCATTGCCTTAAATGATACAAAGCGTTGTGATATTTTAGCTTGTGAAATGGGCATACCATATATTTAATTGCTCTCTGCCAAGATTGAAATATTAAATCAGGGACCATTGTTTTACTTAAAATATACCAGTAATTCACAGCACAGGTTTCCCTAATTAGTATGCAGGAGTTTTATGGCATGGGAATGGACGTTAGTGTTTTGTTTGTATCCTGGATAGAAAATAGTTTGAGTCTGACCCTAATAAATAGGTTAGATTATGTTTCAACTTAGATTTGTTTTGTTTAATGTTTGCACTGTTTTAGTCAGTAGATGTTCAGTTAATCTTTCACATCATCTTATTAGCTACTGTTTGTAATGAAGAAGAGTTAGATTTGTAATGTAAGAGAAGAAAAATTGTTACAGATGGTAGCTTTAGTAAATATTGTAAAAGTGCCAGACTCTCAAATCTGTTTGACGCTGCAAGTTACTGTGCAAGCTTTGAAGTCAGTTAATACGGAAATTCTTCAGGGACTGATTTTTTTATTGTAGGACTTTTAGAGGAAAGGAGTCAATATTCTCAGCGCATGGGGATCAGGAAGACCCACTGCATGCTCTGGGAGTGACCCAGGGCAGGACGAGTAAAACCCCGAATCCTCTGGTCATACCGATAGACTTAGAGATGGGCTAGATACCCAAGTTAGTCCGGTTAGGGCCAGCCTGGGGAGTCCTTCAGGATCCATCAGGACAGACGTGTTCTCACGTGTTGGTTTGGAGTGAGGAGGCTGTAGGCCGTGTGCTGTGGGCAGCCAGCTTTCCTAAGGGTGAAGCCAGCACAGGAACAGCAGAGGTAACGCGGGGTGGGGGAGGCGAAGGTGGAGGTAGATTCGGTTCTGATGACATCATCTGAGTGTCTGAGCCACGTCATACCTGCAGTTCCATGGAGTTGGCGTTAACCCCAGCCACCAAGGTCCCTCTGTTTGCTTAAGCCCGTTTGGGCTGTTTTCTGCCACTTCTGTCTACTTTCAAGTAGCATGGGTGAGACACAAGCTTACACCTTCATTTATTATGGTGTGACATAACCTAAGATATTATAAGGCGTTACTCTCTTACAAAACCATCACTCGCTCCTCCGCCCGTGATGCGCTCGCACCCCGCCCATCCCCTGCCACGGCCCCTGCCTGCCCCGTGGAAGGAGAGCGCTTTGCTGGCTCCCTGCTGTCACTGGCCATGTGACTTGCTTTGGTCAACAGGACGTGGGAAGAAGTGGCAGATGCCACATCCGCACAGAAGCTTTAAGGGCTGTCACATGGTTCCACCATCCCCCAGCCCCTTTGTTTTCCCTCTGCTGAGTGGCCAGCAAATCCCAGGACGAGCCCCAGGATGGGGAGGACAGCGGGGAGGAGG
>PVJL010014336.1:0-28458 GCA_004026885.1 Lyroderma lyra | reverse complement strand
GGGGTTGAGAGAAGGGGGTGGGGTGGAAGGGGAGGGAGGGGAAGCTAAATATATGGTGATGTGAAGAAAAAAATATGAAAATGACCTAGGTATTTATTGGTAGATGAACAGATAAATAAAATGTGGCAAAAATGTAAAATATGATATTATTCAGCCATAAAAAGAATACAACATTGTCATTTTCAGCAACATGAATGAACCTGGAAGGTATTATCCTAAGGGAAGTTCAGGCAGAGAAAGACAAATACCACATGATTTCATTTGTATGTGCAATATGAGAAAACAAAACAAATGAACAAATGCAACAGAAACTGACTCATAGATTCACAGTACAAGCTGATGGTTGCCAGAGGGGATGGAGGTAGGTGAAGGGGTGAATAAGTAGAAGGAAAATATGAGGGAAAAATTCCAATTATAAAAAAAGTCACAGAAATGGAATGTATGGCATAGGAAAATAATAAATATTTCACAATATCTTTTAATGGTGTTAGTTACTAGACTCATTGTGGTGATCACATTGTAAGGAATATAAATGTCGAGTTACTATGTTGTACATCTCAAATGAATATAATACTATATACCAACTATACTTTAATAAAAAAAGAGAAAGGAACTGAAATAAAAACTATCAAGAGGACCAAACTGAGAAACACTCTGAGAAAGCCTCATGGAGGCAGTAAGGAGGAAATACAGAGGGGTGGGAAGAATATTAGGGGTAGAAGGTGTGTTCTTTAGTCAAGAAAGATCTTAAAACAATTACAAAACTAGCAGAAAATCACTATAGCTATAATGCAAAACAAAACAAAAAACCCCAAACAAAGAAACAAACAAAACAAGAAGTAAGTTTTAAGGAAGAAGAAGGGGTGGGATAATGAAAGACTGCTAGACTCATTGGAATGGATCTGGCCATTTTTTTTCTATGTATAACAGGAAGAAACAACAGAATTTATAAGTAGAAGTAATGTGTTATAAAGAGCATTCTGGCTGCAGTGCGGGAATGTTCTGAATGAGTACAGAAAACTGAGCAGTGAGATTTGTTATATAGTGTTAGAGTAGAACATTAGTTGTAAATCTTCATGATTGTGTATTGGATTTGATATATTAGAAAGAGTTATTATATATTTTCTTTTTCCTTTGTGACTGGAGCCTAATATCAGCAATGTAATAGTTACGGTTCTCAAGCATCTATAAGTATATTACGTAAAGCTAGACCTAAAAATGAGATGGTTAATTTTTTGAAAAGGTTTCTGCATACATTGCTTTATGCCATTTCATGTTCCAGAGAGCTACAGAAATATCTGCTTACAGAATGGAAAATATGGAAGAAATTATAAACTAGAGCACAGAAACAAATGTAGCTTCTTACCTCCAATCTAGACTTATGCCTGAGAGATAAAGTTTCATTATCATTACCATAACAATATCTTTTTACAAAATGGCATATTCATATTGTTGCTCTTTTCATTTATTTATAATGGAAAACATGAATTGTTATTTAGTTATATTTCCATGAATAGGAAGAATGTTATCAATTATGTTATGGATGTCTGCAAGTATATAACTTTCTGCTTATAGATGCTTTAAAAAAGGCAGATACCATTTCTTACTCAAGGACCCTCATATCAATTTGCATGACAATTAAATAGCTTTTTAATTGCTGTTAAATTATGCCAGCTAAATTGTGATTTCATGCAAATATTAAGCTGTAATGATATGCAGTGAATCATTTACTAAGATTTAGAACCTGGAACAAAGAGATACAATTAATTTTAATCCTCAGACTCAACCAAATTACGTGTCACTGGGCTTTTATGAATGTGGTCTGATTGCTTTGTTATCATTCATACATTAAACAAAGATTATGTGACACATTGGGGAAAGAAAAACCTGACAACAATAACCTTTTTGGAGACATTTGTTATAAAAAAATCTCAGGAATTTTTTATTTGACTTATTTTTATTTACAAAAACAAAGAACAATTCACATAGAAGAAAAACAATCTCCACACTTTACCTTCCAGATTGACTTCATAAAAAAAAGACAAGTATTCTGATTTGCAAATAGCTGTTTTCCAAACTCATCATATAATAAACCTCACATAAAAACTGCAACTTTATTTCTATTAATATATGTAGAAAATATATTTTCAATATTCCTCTTTTTGTTTTGCTTCAATTTGGATTTCACCTTTACTCTTTTAAAGAATAAAAAATAATGCTTTAATAGTAAAGGTATGACAAACTTATAACAGTGTTGTCTCTTTCTTCCCCTAAATGTGTATGGTCCTGAAGCCTTCAGGAGCAGATTTGTTTTGTTTTATTTCGTTTTAAGATTTTTCATGTAAAATGTTTTTAAACAGAACAGGTATTTCACAAATTATAATCTGAGCAGTATCTTTTGTCCCATGAGATATTACATGCAAAAATGAGTTCAGTGCTCAAATTAAGATTCTTCTGTCAGATTAATTCTCAAACAAAAGAAACACAATTTGCTTCACTTTGTTGTACCATTTTTCAATCATCTGTTTGTAGAGCTTTACTTTCCAAGAAGCATCTGAAGGAATACTAGCATTTTGCAGAACACCCTTAAATAAAGGCTGACACAGAGAAATAAACTAAGGGTCATATGTCAATTGTTGTGTCAATTGTTATAAATTTATATTGCATTTTTATAATTCTAAAAATATATTAACTCATAAACAAACTAGGTCTATTTTATATTCAAATAGTCAACAAGAACTTCCTAAGTCTATGGAAAGAACTGAATGCTCAAACCTAAAAAGCAAACAGAACACCTAATTACCTTAATGCTAAAAGGCTCTTTCCAAGACACATTATATTGAAACTCTCAAAAATTAATGACAAAGAAAGCATTCTCAAGGTAGCCAGGAAAATGAAAATGAATACAGTAATCTATAAAGTAAAGTCCATTGCATTATCATTAGACTTCTCAGCAAACTCTGCAACCCAGGAAGAGATAAAATAAAATAATTAAACTACTGAAAGTGAGAAATTACCAGTCAAAAGTAATATACCCAGCAAAGTTAACCTTTACATATGAAGAAAGAATAAAGACCCTGCCAGATCTACAGCTGCTAAGGAAATTTTCCTCCACAGGACTGCACTGCAGAAAATACTGAATGAGCTTATTCTACCTGAAACAAAAAGACTAAAGAATACAAAACAATATGTAAGACTACTAAAAAAGAGACAGAAGCAGGAAATGGCATTCCCTACACAGAATAAGGCATTAGACACTCAAATAACATAAAAGACAAAGGTGATAATAACATAAGAGAAGAAAAATAGAAGAAGACAATTTGCTACTGCCACTCAGAAATAACCTCACAACATAAACAGAGATAATTTTGTGTCAAAAAAGGGAAATAAAGAAAGAAAAAATATAAAAGAAAGAAAGGAGAAAAAGTAAAGTTCTGAATTTGCAAAAAAGAATACAGATAAGATGCATGCTAAAGAAGAAAGATCTTTGTATATATAAAACTTTCTTTCACATTAATTTAAAGATAACTACTAAAAAATTAAAATTCAGAACTGAGACACATAACATAATAATGAAACAAAACAGCCAAAAAAAATTATAGTATAGCACCATTTAAAATAACTGACAGAAACATAAAAGCAAAAAAATAATCCTCCAAAAACTAATGGAGACACTGAGCTATTGGAAAACAAAAGGTAAAAGGGCTATAAGAAATCCTCATGTATCAATAATCATCCTAAATATAAGTAGACAGAATACACAATAAAAAGGCACCAAGTAGCAAATCGAAGGAAAAAACAAACCCAACCATATGCTGCTTTCAAGTAGCATGGACAAGTACACACTCAAAGTGAAAGGGTCAAAATTAATATTCCAAAATAATGTCATCCAGAGAAAAGCAGATGTAGCCATATTTGTATCTGATAAAACAGACTTCAGAATAAAAAAATTAATAAGAAACAAAGATGGACATTTCATGGTGATAAAGGTGACAAAAAGATAAGAAAACCTAACACTTATCATTATATATGTTCCCAATCAGGCAGCACCAAATTATAAAAAACAACTACTAACAAAACTAAAGAGAGAAACTGACAAAAACGCAAGTATAGTCAGTCAACTAAATACAACATTGACAACTATGAATAGATCATCTAAACAGAAAAGCAATAGGAAAATACAGCCTTACATGACACATTACGAAAAATAGACATAATCAACATTTAAAGAGCCTTGCATTGTAGAATGCCAGACTATACATTTTTTTTCTAGGTCAAAAGGATAGACCATATGTTGGAAGACAAAAGTAGCCTCACCAACTTACGAAGATGGAAATAATATCAAGCATATTCTCTGACCAGATAGCATTGAAATTGAAGATCAACGGCAAAAAGAAAGCAGAAAAATGCACAAATACATGAAGACTAAACAACAGGCAGCTAAAGATTGAATGGGTCAAAGAAGAAATAAAAGGAGAGGTAAAAAGAGATATAGAAACAAATGAGAATAAAAATATAACATATCAAAGTTATTGGAATGCTGTAAAAGCTGTATTAAGAGGAAAATTTATATCAATACAGGCCTTTTTCAAGAAATACAAGAAAAAAATCCAAATAAACAACCTAACATTACATCTTAAAAACTATAGAATGAAGAACAAATGAACCTCAAAGTCAGCAGAAGGAGGGAAATAATAAAAATTAGAGCATAATAAAATGAAATAGATAACACAATGTCAATAACAAAAATTAATGCAACAAAGAGTTGGTTCTTTGAAAAAAATAATAAAATTAACAAACCCTTGTTTAGACTCATTAAGAAAGAAAAGGACACAAATAAACAAAATTAGAAATGAAAGAGAAGTTGTGAAAAATATTACAGAAATACAAAGGATCATATAAGAATCTATGAAGAACAATATGCCACCAATTCAATAACCTAAAAAAAAGGGATGAGTTCTTAGAAACATATAACCTTTTTAGACTAAATCACAAAAACTTGAAAAAAATCTAAAAGACAGATCAAGAGTAAGGAAATTAAAACAAACATTCAAAACTGCTCCCAAAGCAAAAGACCGGGACCAGATGGCTTCACTAGTCAGTTCTATCAAACTTTCAATGGTGATTTAATATCTGTCCTCTTAAAAATCTTCCGAAGAATTGAAGAATACACAATATTTTCTAACTCACTTTAGGAGGCCAATATTATCTTGATAAATAAATTCTGGTAAAGATAACACAAAACAAGGAAAGTACAGAACAATACCTCTGACAAATACAGATACAAAGGTCCTAAACAAAATCTAGCAAATTAAATACAACAATATGTTAAAAAGATCATCCACTGCAATCAAGTGGGGTTTATTTTAGGGGCACAAGGATGGTTTGACATACTCAAATCGATCAAGGGATACAACATATAAATAAAATAAAAGATAAAAATCATATGATTATATCAATAGATGCAAAAAAAGAAAACATATGACAAGCTACAATATCCATTTATGATGAAAACACTTCATGAAATGAGTATAGAAGGAAAGTATCTCAACATAATGCAGGCCATATACAACAAATCTTCAGCTAATATCATACTTGAATGATTAAAAACTGAAAGCTTTTCCTCTATGACCAGAAACAAGTCAAGGATGCCCCCTGTCATCACTGTTATTCAACATAGTATTGGAAATCCTAGCCAGAAAATCAGGCAGGAGAGAAAAATAAAAGATACTGAAATTGAATATCAGAAGTTAAATTATCCCTTTTTGCAGACAAAATGATTTTTTATATAGAAAACCCTAAAGACTACACCAAAAAACTATTAGAAATAATAAACAAATACGGTACAGTTGCAGGATACAAAATCATTGTACAAAAATTTATTGTGTTCCTATATACTAACATTGTAACTTCAGAAACAGAAATGAAAAATACAATTTCTTTTGCAATTGGAACAAAAAGAAAATACCTAGGAATAAACTGAACAAATAATGTGAAGACCTATACACTGAAACCACAAGATATTATTAAATGATATTTAATTAGACACAAAGAAATGAAAAAGAGATTCTGTGTTCATGGATTGAAAGACTCACAATAGTTAGAATGGCCATATTAATCAAAGCAACATAAACATTGAATGGAAACTCCATTAAATAAATAGAACAAACATTATCAGATCTGTGTGGACTCACAAAAGACCCTGAATAGCCAAAGAAATCCTGAGAAAAAATTACAAGCCTTGAGATATCACACTTGCTGATTTCAATTTATACTACAAAGTGACAATAATTAAAATAGCACGGTGTTGTAAAAAACAAAACAAAAAACAAACAAACTAACTAACCAATGAAATAGAATTGAGAACCTAGAAATAAACCCACAAATATAGGAGAGGGAAATTGAAAAAACCATATGCAAAAGAATAAACCTAGTTATTAATAGTCACCATATGCTGGAATATACTCAATATTAATTAAAGAACTTGTATGGAACCACAAAAGACCTCAAGTGGCCAAAGCAATACTACATAAAAAGAATAAGGCTGGAGGTATCATGCTTTCCAGTTTTAATTTATACAAAGCATTCATAATCAAAACAGTTTAGTATTGGCAGAAAAACAGACACACAGAGCAATGGAACAGAATCAAATACCCATAAATAAATCCACAAATATATGGACAAATAACTTGTGATAACAAAGTGAAAAATATACAATGGGGAAAAGAAACCCTCTTCAGTAGATGGTGCTGGGAAAATTGGAAAACCATATGCAAAAGAATGAGTCTGAACTGTGAACAGTCATCATATACTAAAATTAATTCCAAATGGATTGCAGATCTCCACATAACCTAAAACAATAAACTGTATAGAAGAAAATATTAGTACTAAACATAAAGGACCTCAGTTCAAGGAGGACTTCATTAACCACACCTCAAAGGCAAAGGAAATAAAAGCAAAAATAAATAAATGGGACTATATCAAACTAAAAAGCTTCTGCACAGTAAACAAAACCATCAACAAATCGAAGCGACAAGAAAGGTAGTTCCCTGGTGGTGTAGTGGCTTAATGCTTCAGCACTGGCGCTGTCAACGCTGCGGCCTGGGTTCGATTCCCAGCCAGGGAACTACCCACATACAAAAAACAAAAACAAACAAAAAAAACAGAACAAAGAGACAGGCAATCAAATGGGAGAAAATATTTCCATACAATGCATCTGATAAGGGGCTAATATTGAAACTATGTAAAGAACTAGTATGATTCAACAATAAAAAAACAAACTACCCAACTAAAAAGTGGGCAGAGGAACTGAACAGACATTTCTCCCACAAAGATAAACAAATGACCAACAGAAATATGAAAAAATGCTCAGCCTCATTAACTATTAGGTAAATGCAAATCAAAACCACAATGAGATACCACCTCACACCTGTTAGAATGGCTATTTTCAACAAGACAAGGAATAACAAGTGCTGGAGAGGGTGTGGAGAAAAAGGAACTCTGGTACACTGCTGGTGGGAATGCAAACTGGTACAACTACTGTGGAAGGCAGTGTGGAGGTTCCTCAGAAAATTGGGAATGGAGCTACCATTTGACCCAGCAATCCCCCTTCTGGGGATCTACTCAAAATATTTGAAAACATTAGTCCACAAAGACTTACTATATATCCCAATGTTCATTGCAGCTCTGTTCATGGTGGCCAAAACTTGGAAACAACCAAAGTGCCCTGTGGCAGATGACGGGATAAAGAAGCTGTGGTACATATACACAATGGAGTATTACTCAGCTATAAGAAAAGATGAAATAATGCCATTTATAACAAAGTGGATGGCCCTAGAGATCAGCATGCTAAGTGAAATAAGCCAGAAAAAAAACAAAAACTGTGTGACTTCACTCATATGCAGAATATAAAACTGAAAGCAACAAAACAAACAAACAAACAACCCATGGCCACAATCAGTAGTTTAATGTGTATTCAGGGGTAAGTGGGGAGTGAGTGGGAGAAGAGGGAGGGGATGGGAGAGGAGGGAGGGGGAACTAAATATATGGTGATGGAAAGAGAACTCACACTGGGTGGTGAACTTATAATGCAACAAGTTGATGATGTATGGTAGATTTGTACATTTGGAACCTATGTAATTCTTGCTAACCAATGGCACCCCAATACGCCTGACCAAAAAAAAAAAAAAAAAAAAAAAATATATATATATATATATATACACACACACACACACACACACACACACACATATATGTATATGTATATATACACATATATATACATATATATATATATATATATATAAATATATAAATATATAACAAAAAAGTTAAGAATACAATTACCATATGGCCTAGCAATTCCTCTTCTGGGTATTTATCCCAAAACTCTAAAAACATTTATTGCTAAAGATATGTATACCTCAATGTTCACTGCAGCATTATTCATGGTGGCTAAGACATAGAAACAACCCAAGTGTCCTTAGATGACTGGATAAAAAGGATGTAGTACATATATACAATGGAATATTAATCAACCCTAAGAAAAGATAAAATACTGCCATTTTTTACAACATGAATGGATCTTGAGATTATTGTACTAAGCAAACGAAGACAGGAAAAGTTGAGAACCATATGACTTCACTTATATGTTGGATATAAAATTGAAAGCAAAAACAAATGAACAAGACCAACCAACCAACAAACAAGAAAATCATAGGCACAGATAACACTTTAGTGGTTATCAGAGGGGAGAAGGGGGAAGGTGTCATAGTAGAAGGTAAAGGATTTCAAATATATGGTAATAAAAGGAAAGCTTTGTGTGGTGGACACACAATGGAGCATGTAGATGATGTATTTTAAAATTGTACACTTGACTTATATAATTTTACTGTCACCTCAATAAATTTAATAAAAATTTATTTAAAAATATACACAACTATGTATATATGTTTATGTATATAAGCTCTTGCAAATAAGTAACTTGTATAATTTACTTAAGATAAATGCATAGGAACAAATGAAAAAATACATCTCTATCCTGTAATTAGGTACTAAAAATATGTTGTCAGATCCACGTATAGACACAATTTAAAATTCTAAAACTCATTTCATTTTTATTATAACTATATTAACTTTTATTTATATCAATATTGTTAATCCAATGTTCTTTCTATATAATTTTTGAAGAATGTATTTAATAGGAGCATATGTAAACAGAATTTTGTATTTTTAAAACCAATTTGTGCTCTATTTATAATTCTTGTTCATAAAATGTTTGTATATTTGGAGATGGATGACAATTAATCACAAAACTGGGACTTCAACATCACCACAGGGAAAAAACTAAATCAATTTATTCAGATAAAAATGAGGATACCTAATAAAGACCAATAACACCCATCTCTCTACCCACTGGTAAAGAATAAAAACTTCTCAAAATAGAGTTTTATAGACTTTTGAAAACTTTAAAAGTAAAGATTTTGATCCCAAATGTCTATAATATAAATCATGGATATAATCTTTTCTTGGGAAAATTCCAAAAGTAGTTATCAACCATCCTCATCAATGCAAAAATCAAACCAAAGCAAACAATATAAACCCATAGAATAACTATTAGTAAGAACTACAGCAATGTATTATAATTGCACAGATCAAAAGTTAAAGGGAAAAATGATATGTATGATAAAAGCACCAGTATAGAAATAAAATAATGAGAAGTTTGTCCTTGTGTCTTCTGTGTTAAATATAATCTATCTTCCATAATACTATGAAGAAAGAAAAATCATGCACACCTACATCCAACCCTTTCCATGTTTGAGTCAATTATCTTAAATAGTCACTAGAAATGAAAAAAAGAAATATGAAGAGACAAAGCATGGTCATAACTTAGGAGGAAAAATCAAAATGAATAGATTAAGGCAGATTAATAAATCTTTCTCAAAATGCATAACATTGTGGGGCTAATTATCAACACTTTCTCATTATGCATATTTATTGATAACTGGTCTGTTGTGTACAAGTACATGACACTGATGAGACAATTTTCTCTGAGTTCCAACTGTAGAGGCCAGAAATAGATTCACCATGGAAGTAAGTGGTAGTTCAATTCTCCAGCATCAGCAGAATTACCACTTCATATCTCTTCCCATAGAGGAGCCTCTTCCAAGTATTTTGGTTAAAGAACCTCTGGTAATAAAAGCTAAAGGTATCTGGGTTTAGGAAACTTCATAAAGCTCAAGTGACATCTCACATCAGTAATTTGTATTGGAGAAGCTGGGATTCATTACCTATAGGTATGTATTTTGTAATGTAAGGGCCATTTTAATTTTAAAACTATACCATTGCAATGCATCAAGTGAATATTTAGATTTGTTTTTTATTAAAAGACAAGGCTAGAATATAACAGAACTTGCTAGAAGCAATAAAATCTATCTTTATAATTTCTCCTATTTTGGCCTTTACAGAATTGTGACTGCTATACTGTGTTTACAATGAGCCATTTAACCAATCATTGGCAATTTTGAATTTCAGTAGTGAGATGAAAATGCAAGGAACCAGAATGATTTTCTCTACACAAAACATACTTAGGAAAGAGAAAGGAAAAACTCCAAAACAAATGGGAACAAAAGAAGATTGCAAACATAGCAGGGGTACTTAGATGTGTACCTTACTTTGGGTAGGTACCTGAGTGGGCCAGCTGAAATGAATAAGAATACCTCTTTTGCTGCATCTCAACACACTATTTATTCTACTCAAAATAAGAGTGAGACAATAATGACTTTCTCAGGTGAGCTATTGTTCTAGCAAATAAAGAGGTCATATATTATAATTTTAGCCTTAGAACAAAAGAGAATTCAACTTTCACACTTCCATCTCAATCACTGTCACTATATGTCAAAGATACAAAGACATGATATTTACCCTTGTATTAAGAAAGAATTTGGAAAATATTGTTTCTACACACAAGATATTTAATTGCATTTTAGATTATCAAAAATGAAATTCTTGATGTGCATTGGAATTACCCACATATGTGATTTATATTTTATTTTTTTAACTTTTCTGAGTAGGTGACACAAATGTTTGTTGAATCTGTTAATCCTCTAGCAACTGTTCAGTAGCCTTAAAATAATCCTATTGATTTTAACACATAAGAAACACCAAAGTAAAAATGTTATCACTGTGGAATTATGTTATGTCTAACTTTTCATGCATCCATATAGTAGACACACACTTCATTTCTCTTCATCTTTTCATGCTTTCTCTCTTGACAAGTGCATTTTTAGTAACTCTTATTTTTCTTTGTTTCTCCAGTCTCAATGAGTAATTTCTCTTCTGGGCTGGTAAAACCTTGGACAGTTATTTTGATAACAGATTTCTTGGCAGGCAGTAGGGTTTCCTGTGCTCTGAACTACTCTTAGAGGCAGCCCTAATTGACCAAGACTTTATATTGTGGAGTGTCCCTCACAGCTCATCCCTTAAAACATAGACCATACCTCAATGAGCCATGTGAGAAGTAACATTAAGAGCTTATAAAATAGATTAAGAAATTAGAGAAAACATTTCAGTGTTTCATATTAAATAATTTTATATTCATAATTTATTTATATATTTAGCAGTTCATGCAAATAGGACATAATTTTAAAAAATAAAGACAACCTATACTTGAAAATATGTTGCTGGTGTAACTGTATATTAGGATTGTTTAAGGGACCATAATATAGTTAAAATCAGAGAAAGAGATGTCAGGGCTAAACATTGGATGTTCATGATATAGCAAACTATGTGACTAGAAAAAGTAACTGGGAGCAATTCTGTTCTTGAATGGATGCACAAAAAATGCTTTTATTAAGAACTAACATTTATGCCTGAATGGCAAAACAAAAATAGCCATGGTCAAACCTACAGGGAGAGCATTTCAAGTAAAATAAACTAATGGTACTAAGGATGAAAAAACTCAGTATCCTGGAAGTCCATGAATTTAACAACCAAGGGAAGTAAGGTATGATAGATGGTCTGAGATGCAGGCAGGTTTCCATAGGACACATAAGTTGTCAAATTCTATTATTAGTTGGTTAGCACACTCTGGACCTTAGGAGAGAAGACTGGAATATGAATAAAAATACAGGCATCATCTATTTACAGGTGCTTCTTGAAGCCATGAAAATGAGAACATGTAAAAAGACAAGAAGGCAAAGAAAGGAACATGAGGAAAATTAACATTTATTGGTGAGTAAAAGAAAAACCAGGAATGGCAAGAAACACAATGGTCAGAAAATTAAGAAGGTGAAAGTAAAATTGCAATGTCTTGGACTGAAAGAAAATAGATAGAAAAAAGGAGTAACTAACAAAATTAAATGTTATGAATAATAGGACAAATACGTTTCTAACAGAAAATGACAAATAAGATTATTAGTAAATTTTTCTTACATGTTTTACTTGAAGTGGTAGAAGAAAAATCTAACTTCATTAGAGAGAAAAGCAAAAGTGTGTATTCAGTTGAGTAAAGAGTAAATGAAAAGTGGAGAAGTAGCCACAGCCAATGAAGACAACTTTTCCAAGGTATTTGTTTTGGAGGAGAAAAAAATATTGAACTGGGAGACATTTTCAAATGATAGACATATGAGTATACTTATTAGTTGAGAGCAAGGAGTTAATGGAAACAAAATATCAAAATAGTAAGTTAACAGTAATAGCCAAATCCAATAGAATGCTTTGAAGTTTATGGTTCCTGCTTTTCTTGCATATATTATAATAACTGCAAAGGTGTCTCATCTAATCAGAATGCAATTTGAACAACATTACTGGCATTAGACAGACATAGAAGTACAGAACTTAACATATTTTGTGAAAGTGTCTTAAAATTTTGAACATTATTTTTACAGTTTGTAGGAATGCAAGGAATGATGAAAGCTGTGAGCCCAGAATACATAAATTATTTAATAGTTTGACTACTAACTTATCAAAAATTGTTTCAAAATAAACTGTAAGAGAACAGCTCTCTGTATTACACAAACACTTACATAGCACCTGCTATATGTAGGGATTGCTCTTAGCACTTTTCAAATATTAACTTATTTAATCATCACAACAAAAGAATGAAGTAGGTACTGTTATTACCACTATAAATTGTGCGACTGAAGCTAAGAGAGGTTAAATTAATTGTTCAAGGTTACATTGTTAGTAAATTTAAAAACCAAGATTCACACTCAGATAATGTCACTCTAACATATGGCGAAATTACTAACACTATGCTGTCTTTGCTAAAACAAGGCAAAAAAGTCCTCAAGCAAGTAGTAGAGAGAATCCTTGAGAGGTAAGCATCCTGGGACTATACTAGAGAGGCCTGACAAAACTTTTCACCTTTCTTTGGGAGTTACTTTCTTTAATACCTGATGACAACATAGCATGCTGCTTCCTGACTAAAGCTCTGCCCAGAAAAGGCAAGAAGTAAAACCTTTAGCATGGAGGTTCTCAACCTTCCTAATGCCATGCCTTTAATACAGTTCCTCATGTTGTGGTGACCCCCATACAATTATTTTCATTGCTACTTCATAACTGTAATGTTGCTACTGTTATGAATCATAATGTAAACATCTGATAGGTGTTTTCCAATAGTCTTAGGCGACCCCTGTGAGAGGGTCATTCGACCCCCAAAAGGGGTGCGACCCACAGGTTGAGAACTGCTGCTTAGCAGCTTGCAGTTAGTATAGCTAAGGCAGGCTAGTATTTTATAAACATAATTTATAATGGCAAGTATAAGAAAGTACTTTTTAAAAAGGAAATAAAATCCAAGAGACATAAAACATTAAGCTGAGTACACGTCTGATTTAAAAATGGATAATTTACCAGTTTCATAGACTTTATTGTATCCTATATTTATTTCCTAACTAGTCTCTCACTCCAAAAAACTAGGGGTTCCCTGGTGGTGTAGTGGCTAGGTTTTGGCGCTTTCAATGAGGCAGCCTGGGTTCGATTCCCAGCCAGGGAACTACTCCTCCCCGCTCCCCCCCCCAAAAAAAAACAGCAAGACTTTCCAACTTTCTATGCTTCTACCTCCCTGAAGGGTTATATTGATAAGAACCAATACATTCCTTCCATTTTTGAATTGTCTATTTATGGCCTTCTAAGAAAATAAAGAGGATATGCTCCTCTATTACTCACCTAGGAAGCTCTATTCAGTTTCTGATACAGGATTTGAGGGATACTTGCAAGGCAGTACTGTGGTCATTTAGAACTCAACCATCTACCTAACTTGAAGTATGTTATCCACAATACAATATGATGATATACAGTAACTGTACAAGAAGGATTACATATGTATAGTAATAGCAAAGTCTTCCTGTTCAAAACTATTTCCACAGTCAGGTGAGAAATTATATTTAAAATTTTTCTTTTTCTATATATAAACTTAAAATAGTTTCTAAGGAAAAAAATCTAGGGAGTAATTTCCCAGGCAACAATTGTCTGATAAAATAGTCTGATAAAATAAAGTAGGCTCCCAGCATTACAACCCAAAAACAACAATTACATCTACTTATGACTGTGTTACATTGTATTAAATATGTTCATAAAAATATTTTATATTAAAGTCTGTATAATGCAGAGAAATCTAAAAACTGCATCAGGGAGTTCCCTGATGGTGCAGTGGCTTAAGCCACTGTCAGTGCTGCGGCCTGGGTTCGAATCCCAGTCAGGGAGCTACCCACATACCAAAAAAATGCAAAAAATAAAAAAATAAAAAAAAACAAAAACTGCATCAGTTCAAAAGAAATAGGGTATCTCCACTGTCTCTAAGGAATATGCAGTGTCACATAACTCCCAATCTACCTTTGCCTTTATGGAACTATGGCATTTTGCCATGTATAATGTGCAGTTCTTTGCCTAAATTTGTGAGGAAAAAATAAGGATGCACATAATACATGGATAGTATTAATTTCTTATCTATATAAATGTTTTAATTCTTTTATTTGTGCTTATAAGTTAAAAGCGTTACATAAAATTTCTTGTATCATAATATGTGAAAAATAATGCTAAAATACCTTTATAAAACAAAAAACAAATACCTAAATATAAAGAAATAAAATTTTGAATTGAAAAATAAAAGAATATTTTCCCTAAAAGTTTGGGTCAAAAACGTGGGTGCTCATTATACATGGGAGTGCATTAAACACAGCAAAATGTGGTACATAACATATGCAACATTTTGGCATCCCTCACAGATAAGCAAATTTTCACGATAATATCTTTTTGTACTATAATATCTTATTCATGTATTTAACAAGACATTTATAACCGAGAGGTGACATCTTGCCTTCGCATAGCTTAGCAATGTATTAATGTATTCATTTTTATTTTTAAAATATATAGATATTTCACAATATTTTAATCATAGAAGAATACAAATAATTTAAAATTCTTTTGCATACATTAAATGAACTTAACATTTAGATTTAATACTCTATTGGTTCCAACCAAAAAACTGAAGAGAAAGTTAGAGGTGAAATGTGAAAACTCAAAAATGCCTCCCTTTAAAGACAAATATTAAGGAAACTCAAAGTTTTCTGCATAACACTAGCACAATGGCTTTTAAACTTCTATCTGGAAGTTCCCCCACATTGTCAGTCCTAATTTGATGAGCCTAAAAAATAGTCAAGGGTTGAAGCAAAGAATAGAAATTTGGCTTATAAATTCTCAAGTAGCCTTAAATTGCTTTCATTTCCTATGGGCGGATTATGGTTAGGGACAATTTACAAGTCCTCAAACCAGTGCTGGTATTTGCATGTCAACATTTCATGTGAATTTAGGGGAATAAACACATTCATTGCAAGCTGTTGAAAAGCAACTATGCTGAGAACAAAGAGAATTTTTTTCCTTGCCTGTTTTGAAAGCATTAATGGTACAGAATTCTGTATATCTACATTAAAAAAAAATAGAACAAAGAGACTAAATGAGTTGGAAATAAAATTTCCAAATGCAAAATACAGACTTACTGGTACATGCCATGGAAGGAGGATCTTTTTCAGCTCGAAAATATCCCTTTTCACATTGACAGACAGAAGTTGCTTCCATGTAGGTTAAACTGTGTGGAGGGCATTTGGAACATTTTGTGTTTCCAGCAAATGCTTTATAGAATCCTGGTCTGCAAGCTATAAAAACAGAAAAAAAACCCACAATTTTTTTTTGTTATTATTGCTACAGTTCTTTTGTTTGTGTAAGTACAACATATTTTAATTTAAACATACTTTGGATCTCAGAGTTCAGTGTCATACATAGAAAAGTCAACATATGTTAATATTAATGAATTAAATTAGTTATCCAAAATTAGTAACAACATTGACTTTATATCTTACCTGAGGTTGCTAATTTTAAACACCATGCTTGCAATATGCATACACAAAGTAGCAGTGCTTACCAAAGTGTGAAAAAATGCCTGTAATTGGCAATAAGAAAATGATTTTGTGTAGCTCAGGGAGATGGCATTAACATTAAATCATACTGCTTAAAACGTATTTATGTTCCATTTCTACCTCTCCCTCAGTCCTTCCACATATATCTTTAATACCTAAAAGTCTAAAAAAATTTTTTTCAACAAAATGAGAGCTAACATTGTTCAGAGACCAAGCAAAATCTAGCTATAGTGTGATAAAATTGCTTTGTTTTTATCATGTTTATTTTTATTCTTTATGGCAAACAACTGTTGACACCAAAAAGAATGTGACTGCCAATATGGACTCTGGTTAATTAGGCCCCAATTTATAATAAGAGTGTAGCAGCCATTGCTTACTGAGATCTCTCATACACACTGTAAAAAAGCTACAGACAGGCCTGCAAAGCCTGTTGCATGGTTCCTGTCATCTCAGTATCTATATTAAAAATCTAATAATATATTATCAGGTATAATAAACTTTAATAATATATTTTCCTTTAACTCAATATATCCAAAATATTGTCATTTTAATATGTAATCAATCTTATGAAATAATTTATATTAGAGATTTTTTGCAGTTTTTTGTACTAAATATTTGAAATCTTTAGCATATTTGACATTAATAGCACATACCAATGCAAACTAGCCACATTTCGAGTGCCCAATAGCTAGTGAGTACTATATTGGATAGTGTAGTTTTGAACATATAAATTTGTTCATTATGTGACCCTGTTTAAAACACCTAGTCATCTTTCAGGTCTCACTTATTTAAGAAAGCCATTCCTGACATTCTAGACTAACTTATTTTCTCCAAGAACCTGTACATTTTCCATGTTAGTTATTGCTCAGCAATTACCATTTAATGTTGTAATTGCCAAAAGGTCAGGATGGCACTTGTGATAAAGTAGGTGTGCAGTACATATTAGTTTCATTGAATTAAATATCAAGTGAGTACTCTACTAACAAAATATCAGTGGAGTTTTATGTAGGTCTATTCAGTGCATGTTTGACCATGGCATAATTCATCTTTCTATAAATTTATATTACTGGCTGAATTAATGAGAGTAAGGGATAGAAGCAGTTAATAAAGTTCTTAAAAGTGATTCAACTACAAATCAAAAATAATTATTCTAACATTTTCAGGTGATCTGGCATTAAATAGAACTTCCTAGTACATTATTATCTATGTGAATTTAAATTTATTTTTCTTGCTGGGGAAAAAGCATTTTATTACATGTCTGAGATACCTTAATGAACATGTATTATATAACTTTTTGGCCTATGCTTAAAACAATTTCCTGAATTTTAGAATTAATATTTCTAGAGCTTTAACTTACTATTATTTATTTTTAAATTTTTATTAAATTTATCAAGGTGACATTGATTAGTAAAATCATATAGGTTTCAAGTGTACAATTCTATAGTACATCATTTATATATTGCATTGTGTGTTCACCACCGACAGTCAATTCTCCTTCCAGTACCATACATTGGACCCCCTTTACTGTTTTCTACCACTCAATCCTCACTTATCCTCCAGTAAACACTAGAACTGTTGTCTGTGTCTAAGAGTCTTTGTTTATTTGTTTGTCTTTTTAGTTTGTTGCTTTCAGTTTTGTATCCTACGTACAAATGGAATCATATAGTTCTAAAGTTTTTGTGTCTGACTTATTTCACTTATTTTGAGATTTGATAATCTCAAAATCCATTCATGTTGTCATAAATAGCAGTATTTCATATATATTTTCTTTATATATCTATCATCTATTGAAGGACTTTTCAGTTGTTTCCATGTCATGGCCACTGTGAATACTGCTGCAATGAACATAGACAGGCATATATCTTAATGAATAAATGTTTTCAGATTTTGGGGGAAGATACCGAAAGAGAGATTGCTGGGTTGTATGGTAATTTCTTTTTTTAATTTTTTGAGGAAACTCCATGGTGTTTTCCATAGTGTCTGTACCAATTTACATTCCCACCACAAATGTATGAGGGATCTTTTTTCTCCACAACAACTCCAATATTTTTTACTTGTCATGTTGATAATAGTCTTTTGAACAAATGTGAGATAGTATCTTATTGTAGTTTTCATTTGCATTTCCCTAATAGCTAGTGAAGTTAAATATTTTTTCACATATCTATTAGCCATTTGTATGACTTCTTGGGAGATGTGTCTGTTCAGGATTTCTTGTCATTTTTTCAATTGGATTATTTGTTTTTTTATTGTTGAGCTATATGAGTTCTTCATATATTTTGAAAATTTTCCCCTTATCAGAGGCGTTATTAGCAAATATCCTCTCCCCTTCAGTTGGTTACCTCTGTTTTGTTGATGGTTTCTTTTTCTGTATAGAATCTTTTAAGTTTGATATATGAGGTTTAACAATTAAGTTTGCAAATTTGTCATTGTGCACTTATATTGGCAGTACTGTACAAACTACTCAGTAAGGTTTCATAACCTTGGTATATCGGTGTATCACAACTGTTTTTGTGTCAATGTCTGGCAGTGTCTTGCTGGGTGGGATTCATTATTGTTGTTGCATGTTTTGTGTGCCATTGTAAGAAAGTCAGAGCTTGACTTAGAGCAATGAACAAACATTAAATTTCCTGTTCAACTTGGCAAGAATGGAATCAGAGACATGTTAGTCCAAATTTATGGGGATAATGCTGTGAGGAAAATGGCAGTGTACAAATGGATTAAATGTTTTTCTGAAGGGTGAAAAACATTACTGACGAAGAGAGGTCAGGTTGGCCATTAACAAGCAGAACTGAAGAAACATTGCAAAAATTGGTTGCATTATGCATCAAAATCAGTAGCTGATTGTGAGAAGCAGAGCAGACCAACAAAACATCAATAGAGAAACAGGAAAATCTTAACTGAAAATCCTGGCATGAGAAAAATGGTCCTGAAGGAGCTCACTGATGAATAGAAGCAAAGGAGAGTCAAAATTTGCCAACATCTTTTGGATAGGCAAGACAATGTCTCATGCCGTGTTATCACCAGTGATGAAACACGAGTGTACCAATATAACCGTGAAACAAAGCATTAAAATGTACAATGGAAGTCAGCCAATTCTCCACAACCAAACAAGTTCCATCAGTATAAATCAATAGTCAAAATAATGTTGTTAATTTATTTTGATATTAGAGGGATTATGAATTTGTACCAACTGGACAACCAGTCAATGAAGTTTACTATAATATTTGGAAGTGCTGAAAAGTCTGCATGAAAAAGATGAAAACAACCTGAACTTTTCACCAAACATTCATGGCTTTCGCATCATTACAATGCAGCAGCTTACACACCACTATCTATGAGGGAGTTTTTAGCCAGTAAACAAATAACTGTATTGGAACACTCTCCCTACTCACTTGATCTGGCCCCCAGTGACTTTTTCCTTACCTGAAGATAAAGAAAACATTGAAAGGAAGACATTTTGATGACATTCAGGACATCAAGTGTCATAAAACAATAGCTCTAATGACCATTCCAAGAAGAAAGTTCCAAAATTGCTTTGAAGGGTGGACTAGGTATTGGTATTTGTGCATAGCTTACCAAGGGAAGTACTTTGAAGGTAATGATAGTGATATTCAGCAATGAGGTATGTAGCACTTTTTCTAGGATGAGTTTGTGAACTTAATTTTCAGACCTAGTAGCCCCATCCATTTACTTTTACTTTTACTTCCCCTGCCTTTGAAGTCAAATTAATCTGATCTCAAGGTCCCGAAGGTTAGTGCCTATGCTTTGTTCTATGGAATTTATTGTTTCAGGTGTTACGTTTAGGTCTTTGATCCATTTTGAGTATATTTTGGTGAATGGTGACAGCACTCTAGTTTCATTCTTTTACACATGGCTTTCCAATTTTTTCCAGCACCAATTATTCAAAAAGACTCTTTTTCTATTGCACATTTTTGGGTTCTTTGTCAAAAAATTTCTGCCCATATACATGTGGGTATATTTCTAAGTTCTCACTTCCATTCCAAAGTTCTGTGCGTCTGTTTTTCTGGCAATACTCTGCTGTTTTGATCATTGTTACTTTGTAGTTTAAATTGAGGTCAGGGAGTGTTATACCTCCAGCTTTGTTCTTTTTTCTCAAGATTGCTTTGGGTCTCGAGGATCTTCTGTGATTGTATACAAATCTGATAATTGTTTATTTATTTAAAAATGCCATTGGGATTTTGATGGGGAGTTCACTAAATTTCCATATTGCTTTGAGTAATATGGCCATTTTAATTATGTTGATACTTCCAATTCATATACACTAAATCTCTTTACATTTCTTTTTGTCTTCTTCAATTTCTGTTAATGATGTCTTAAAGTTTTCAGTGTATATGTCCTTTACATCATTTGTTAAGTTTATTCTTAGGTATTTTATTCTTTTTGTTGCAATTGCAAAATAACTTTTTAAATGTCTTTTTCTAAAATTTCATTGTTAGTATATAGGGATGCAATAGATTTTTGCATATTGATTTTGTGTCTTGAAACTACTGTATTTATGTATTGTTTCTAATAACTTGTGTGTATGTATGTATATATGTATGCTGTGGTGTGTGAGTGCATGGACACTTCAGGTTTTTCTCTATATATAATCATGTCATCTGCAAAAACTGACAATTTAGCTGTTCATTCCCAGTTTGGATGCTTTTTCTTTCTTTCTTTTGCCTAATTGTTCTGTCTAAAACTTCAAATCCTACATGAATGACAGTGGTAAGAGAGGACATTCTTGTCTTGTTCCTGATGATAGAGAAAAAGCTTAGTTTTTCATCATTCAGTATGGTATTAACTTAGTGTTTGTCATGTGGAGCCTTTATTATGCTGAGGTACTTACCTTCCATACCCATTTTATTAAGTGTTTTAATCATAAATGTATGTTGTAGCTTGTGAAATGTTTTTTCTACATCTAGTAATAAAATTACATGATTTTTATTCTTTCTTTTATTTCTGTGGTATATCACATAATGAATTTGCATATGTTGAACCAGTAATGTGCCCCTAAAATGAACCCCAATTGATTGTAATGTGCAATATTTTTAATGCATTGTTATATTTGATTTGCTAGTATTTTGTTTAGGATTTTTGCATCTGTATTGATCAGAGATTATTTTGGTAGTTTTTCTTTTTTTGGATTATTTTTATGAGGTTTTAGTATCAGGGTCACGTTGGCTTCCTAAAATGAGTTAGGAAGTAGTAATTGTTCAATTTTTTGAACAAGTTTGAGGGGGACAGGTTTAAATCATCTGTGAACATTTGGTAAAATTCACTAGTAAAGCTCTCTTGTCCTGGACTCTTGCTTTTGGGGCAGTTTTAGATGAATGTTTTCCGTTTTTTTTTTTTTCACTTTTGATTAGTCCATTTAGGTTTTCTAGTTCTTCATGATGTAGTCTAGAAAGGTTATATATTTCTAAGTTCTCATCCATTTCTTCTAGATTATTGAATTTGGTGGCATGTAGTCATTCAGATTTCTCATATGATCCTATGTGTTTTTGTGGTATCTGTCATAACCTCTCCTCTTTTACTTTTGATTTAATTTGTGCCTTTCCTCTTTTTTCTTTTTTAGTGAGTCTAACCAGGGGTTTGTCAATTTTATTTAACTTTTTGAAGAACAAAATGTTAAATTATTGTCCTTTTGTTGTCCATTTTATTTAGTTCTGCTCTAATTTTCATGATTTCTTTGCTTCTGCTTATTTTGGGTTTCATTTGCTCTTTTTCTACTTCTTTAAGATGTAATGTTAGGTTGTTTATTTGGAATTATTATTATTATTTTTTTTTTTTTTTTTTGCTTTTTGGTATGTGGGTAGCTCCCCAGCTGGGAATCGAACCCAGGCCGCAGCGCTGACAGGGCCATCGCTGAAGCTTTAAGCCACTATACCATCAGGGAACTCCCCAACTGGAATTTTTCTTGTTTCTTGAGATAGGCCTATAATAACATTAATTTCTCTCTTATTAGTGCTTTCCCAGGAATTTAATAATTTTGATATTTCTATGTATTTTTTATCTCTCCTTTTATTTCTTCTATGACCTAGTATTCTTTAGTTGCCTGTTGTTTAATCTCCACATATTTGTGAATTTTCCCAATTTATTTTTGCAGTTGATCCTCAATGGCAAAACATTGTGGTTAGAGAATATGTTTGGTATAATTTCAGTCTTTTCAAATTGTTGAGGTTAGTTTTGTGTCCCAAAATAGGTCTATCCTTAAGAATGTTTTGTGTGACCTAGAAAGGAATGTATAGGTTGGTGTTTTAGTATAAAAGGCTCTGTAAATGTTGATAATGTCCATTTGGTCTAATATGTCCTTTAAGTCTGTATTTCCTTATTTGTTTTCTGTTTGGACAATCTATTTATAGTTTTCAATGTGGTATGTAGTTGCCCTACTACAGTTGTGTTTTTGCCAGTTTTTCCCTTTAGTTTTGTTAGTAGTTGCTTTGTATATTTTGGTGCTTTCTGATTGATATATGTGCTGCTGAAACAAGCACATTGTGCTTTCTGATTGGAAGCATATATATTGATAAGTGTTATATCTTATTGATATATTGTTTCCTTTATTATTATGAAATGTCCACCTTTTTCTCTTTTCTTCTTTATGCTGAAGTCTGTTACATCAAACATAAATATGGCTACACCCACTTTATTCTGAATGACATTTGTTTTCAGTATGTTTTTCCACCCTTTCACTTTGAGTCTATATTTGCAGCTGAGGCATGTCTCTTAAAGGCAACATATGTTTGGGTTTTATTTTTTGATCCAATCTGCTACTCTGTGCCTTTATATTGGTGAATTTAGTCCATTTACATTTAGGGTAATGATTGACATATGAGAATTTCCTATAGCCATTTGATCTTTTGTTTTCTGGTAGCTCAGTGTCTCCATTATTTCTTTCTCTTTGTGTTTCTGTCTGATATTTCAATTTGGTGGTATTCTGTAATTTTTCCTTTTGTTTCTTCTTTTTTTATGTTATGTGTCTCAGTTCTGGATCTTTTTTGAGTGGTTACCATTAAGTTTATATAAAACAAAGCTTCATAGATACAGTAGTCCTTTTTCTTCAGCTTGCATCTTATCTCTATCCCCCTTTGCAAATTAGATCTTTACTCTATTCCACTTTCATGTTTTTATCATCACAAATTTTCCCTGTTTATGCTGTGAGTTCTTAACCAAGTTGCAGTAGCAAATTGTCTTTTTCTTCTGTTTTTATTTTCTATGTTTTTATCTTCATTAACATTTATGTTATATTTAAGTGTATAGTACCCAATTCTGAATAGGAGTTGGGATTTCTTGCTTCGGTCTGTCTGCTAGTCACCTTGTTCATAGTTTTGTATCATTTTGCATTTTGTTTCAGGAGAGTGCAAATACAAACTGGATATTGATGCTGAAACTCCCAAGGCTATTCATGATTTCAAATACTTGTATACATCAATACGGCCTTTGAAAGCCTTAAAAATTTGAACTCACATAATATTTTTGAATTCTAAAAATACTACCCTATCTATTTTAATATTAGTGCCCAGGCCATTACTTTAATTAAAATTATGTTTTTGCTGTTAAAAATGTTAGAAAAACATTGTTTCAGGCAGTCACATTCACTTTATATAGCACACATGATTGGTATATGACATATACCTCTTTTATCTTAATCATATTAAATTATGAGCATTGTATCATATTATCACCTCAACTTCTTATAACTACACTATCCACACATGTGCTCTACAATTCTTATATTCACAATGCTTAGTACATTTCAAGTACACAAGGGCTGTCTGGAAAGCATCTAGCCATGTAATATGAAAAATAGAGGTATTTATGACTAGATATTTTATGTGCAGCCCTTGTATATTTAGTTTATATAAATGATTAAAAATTTGAATGAGTTAATAATTAAATCATTGATGTTTAATATGAGATTACAACACTTTAAATAAAATGGTCATTCTATACATATTTTCAGTCAGTAAGTTTAGAAAACAACTCCACTCAAAAAAAGCATCAGCAATAATAAATTATTTAAGTATAAATTTAACCAAGAAAGTTAAAGATTAATACAGTGAAAATTACAGGAGTTTCATTAAAGTAGTTAAAGAAGACACAAACAAATGAAAAGACATTATGCATTTATAGACTTGAGGAATTAATATTGTTAAAATGTCCATATTACCCAAAGCAATCTTTACATTTAGTGCAATGTCTATCAAAATTCCAATGGCATTTTTCACAAAAATAGAAAAAATATATAAAATTTGTATGAAAACACAAAAGACTCACATAGCCAAAGCAATAATCAGAAAGAACAACAAAGCTGTAGACATCACACTTCCTGATTTCAAGCTATGCTACAAAGTTATAGTAAATAACAAAGTATGGTGCTGGCACAAAAGCTGACATGTAGACTACAGGAGCAGAATAACGAGCCCAGAAAATAACTTCCGCATATATGGCTAACTAATATTTGACAAGGCAGCCAAAAATTCCTAGTGGGGAAATGTTAGTCTCTTCAATAACTGCTATTGTGAAACCTGTATAACTATTAATACATACAGAATAATGATATTGGACCCTTACATTAAATCACTCAGATAAATTAACTTGAAACGGATTTGAGACTTACACTAATACTGTAAAACTCCCAGAGGAAAAATAGGAGAAAAGTTCCTTGATGTTCATCTTGGCAGAAACGAACAAACAGACAAGCAAGCAATTAACTGAAAGGAAGAAAATACTTGCTAAACATATACCTAATAAGAAGTAAATAAAATATATCTAATAAAAGAATATACTTGCAGACCATATATCTAATAAAATTTAAATATTCAAAAGCTAAAAAACTCATAACTTAAACAAAAACTCAAACAATTTGATTAAAAATGGGCAGAGGACTTCTGGGTATTTATTCAAAGAAACCCAAAACACTAATTTAAAAAAATACACCCTTATGTTTACTGCAGTACAATTAAAAATAGCCAAGATATGGAAACAACTAGAATATTAAATAAAGATATAAAAAAATTGTGGTACAATAGGACAATGGAGTATTACTTTGTCATTTAAAAAAATGAAATCTTACCATTTGCAACAACATGGATGGACCTAGAGGGTATTATGCTAAGTGAAATAAGTCAGACTGAGACAAATACCATATGATCTCATTATATGTAGAATCTAATGAGTATAAACAAACAATCAAAACAAACTCACAGAGATAGAGAACTGAGGTTGTTAGATTGGAGAGGTTTGGGAGGGTAGATGAGAAAGGTGAAGATATTAGAAAGTACAATTGGTAATCACAAAAACGTCACAAGATTGTGAAATACAGTATGGAAAAAATAGTCAATAATGTTGTAAATACTATGCATGGTGTCAGGTGGACATTAGACTGAGAACTGAACCGAAAGACCAACACCCAGGTCTCAGACTAGCAGTGAGGTTTTAAACTTTTGGTTAGATAAAGAAGAGAACACCAACCTAGAAAGTATGTACTAGAATTTTTTCTGTTTGTTTGTTTACCATGTGACACAATAACATAAAATAAACAGGAATATACATTGCCAATACTAGGTAAATTGCCATTAACAAGCATAAAGTGAATATAGATTTTAGTTTTATCTTTCACCATCTTTTCTAATTTATAGATTCATTATTAATTTGCTAAAGATATTTGGAAAAACCGTATTCACTGAAGATATTAACGAGTGTCAAGGACAGGGTATTTCTTGGAATATAAAGTCAGAAATACTTTTGTGGACTGAGGCTGATGACATACAAAGTTAAAATTCTAAAGCAGTTTCTAGTGTTAAAGTAAGGTAAGGGTTTTTATTTTGGAGGAAAGATAAGGTATAAAGACCAAAAGGTTTATATTAGTAGTTTGTAGAATCAGACCCCATTTTTATTTTTATTACCATTTGGAATACAATCTGATAATAATCCTGGACTAAATGAAAAAGCTGACTATATAATTTTTATAAATACAGATCACATTTTAAGTGCTCCAAAATTCATCATCTAATGTGATTTGTATTTAATTTGGCCTACATCAGTATTACTTCTGTCATAGTTAACATGGCTTTCAAAAAATGTGCTTGTTATGTTATCATATTTTCAGGTACACTGAAATAAAATGCTATCTAACTTTTTATCCCCTAATCAAGATTCTTATTCCTGTTTTGCTATTTTTTCTACACATCCAATAATGACAGTTTCTAATTTTTTCTTTCAATATTCCTTTCTTGCATGTTCCTTAAGCCAAAGCAAATTTATTTTTATGAATAAGGATGCATAAAACCATTCCTCCCACCAAATTAAGTGTAAGGTATGTTAGAAATAATGGCTACAGCAAAACAAGTTACTATAAATACTGAATAATCAGAATGAGCCAGAAACTGCAAAGTGTTTTGAATATAATTTTTTAGTTATTCTTATAAAAATTAGTTCCAAAGAATAATAAAAGAACAACAACAACATGGTTTTTGCAACTAGATTACATGGTTTTTAGATCTGTTTCTATATTTCACTAACTCTGTCACTTGAGGCTACTTATTTTTCTGCATACCATTTTTATCATATGTAAAATAGGGATAAATTATAGAATTTACCTGAGAAGTTGTGAGAATTTAGTGAATTAATATGTGTAAAGTGATCAGAAGAGGGCTTAGCAAACTATTACTTAGATGTGGTTAGATGTGGAAACTGAAGTTAAGCAATATTAAATAACTAGTAATGGCAGATTGTATTTTCCAAAAAGGGTCTCAATACAATATATCCTACCCTACCTACAGTTCTGACAATGTCTCGTGGATACTTTTTTCACACAGAATTTACGTTCATGTTCCCTCTTGAATCGGAGTGTATTTGTGACTACAATGAGTCTATGTGACTTCCTCAGCTAGGTCATAAAAGGTGATAAGCTTCTGCCTGAATTTTTGAGATGCTTCCTTTCAGAAGGTAGCCACCATGTCCAGGGGAAGGCCAACCAGACTTGGAGAGGCTCATGAAGAGAACTTAGGCCCTTGGCCCACAGCTCTGGCTGAGCTCCCTGATGACAGCCAGCAGCACCACCTAGCCAAGTGAGTAAAATATTTTGAATATAGATTCTCTAGGCCCCACAGGATCCACCTCAGCTGCATGAAGCAAGTGAACTGGATTTGCTGATCCTTCCCCAAATCACAGATTTATAAGCAAGATTAATTATTGTTGTTGTTCTAAGTCACTAAGTTTTGGGGGCATTTTCTTATGTAGCACTGAGTACCTGGAACAGTTCCTCAAGATCATATGTAGAAAAGTTAAAAGTTAAATCCTATGTTTATTCTAATCCATAATCTGAGTTCTCATCATAGAATACATAGGTTAATCATTGTTTTTGGAACAGCATGACTACTTTGTACTTGAATCTGGAGCAGTGAAGGAGTGAATCACAACTTTTAAAGGATAATTGGGAATGGTGTTTGGGTTACAAATAACTGTTGTAATAAAAACACTTTTTTGGTAGGATTTAATTGACAGATAAGGTTTTAACTAATAGTTTTATGTTCTTTTAGATAATTGTTTTGTAAAAAGCAAAATAAATATAACTTTATTCAGACCATTAGAAATATAAATGTATTTCACAACTTTTATTTCATACAAAATGCTTTATGTAACCAACTCATTTTATAAAAAATGTTAGCAAGATATTTTATCTTTCAACCTAGAATTGAAGAATATAGTGACCATAAAACGGTTTGTATGCATAATTTGAATATTTTGACCAAACTTGCTAATCACTGTTCAAAGTCTCATGTACTCTGATATTTCAGTAAATTTTGGCAGCCATATCTTCTGCTAGTTTAGCAACAAAGTTACAATCTATTCTTCAATTGGACAATTGTGAATGTTCTGCTATCATCTATTTATGGCATTTCTATAGCTTAATAGTGCAGAAAATTATTGTAAAACTATTAAATAATGTACCATAAAATTTTTACTAATAAGAACATCATACATTTTCTTTTTATAGAGTTAATTATATGGATCATCCATATAATAATCACAACTTATTGTC